>SJYQ01014680.1:253848-275299 GCA_006410935.1 Redunca redunca
AAAAAAAAAAAAAAAAACCACTGTTTTCTGATTAAATCATAAACACATATAAGAAAAACGGATCTGAATTAGTTTATCTGTTATAATTATGAGAATCGTGAAGAAAGGAAGAAAACGCTTTAAATTAAAAGCATTCTCGCTGCCCTTCACAAAGTTACCTTTCTGCTGGGCATTAATTTCTGCCCTAATAATTCTGACGTTTATTTCACTGATTGTATTATTATTCCACCTGAAAATATAATGTTCTTCCACGTTCACGTTCCTGGGGGCTGGTCCAGTACTTAAAAGTGTTTCTGGAAATAAGAGAGTACTTTCATAAATTAAAGACTTAAAAATAAAAAAATTAAAGACCTTCCTTGGGTCAAGCCTATTATTAGCAGTTCCCTCTGCCTGGGTGGCCATCCCCCACCCCGATCCCTGCCCTGCAGACCCAATTCCTTTACACAGCAGGGTCATCACCTCTTCAAGGCCAATTCCTTTACACAGCAGGGTCATCACCTCTTCAAGAAGCTGTCCTCAGATCTCCACCCAAGTCAGCATTAGCTACCTACTCTTTACACACCATCCCAATAAACTGAGTGAGCTCCATCCCTTCCCTTTTTAAAAAATATTTACTTTTTATTTATTCATTTATTTAGCTGCTTTGGGTCTTAGTTATTGCATGGGAACTCTTAGTTGCACCATGTGGAACATAGTCCCCTGACCAAGGATCAAATCTGGGCCCCCTGCATTGGGAGCATGGAGTCTTAACCACTGGACCACCAGGAAAGTCCCTGTCCCTTTCCTCTTATTTCAGCCTCCCTGATACCCAGCTCATGGCCTAATGCAGAGCACAGGCTTAGAAGAGTATCTGTTAAATGCAAAATTAAAGAAAGATTACATCTGTTAAAGGAAAGATTACAGAATGTCAGCTCTTTAAGAGCAGGGGCCTGGTGTCTAGTTCACTACTATACTGTACTAATAGCTAATGGAAGGAGTAAGTTCCGAGAATTATAACACATTGAAAAGAAACACAAGTAGTATCCTTCATGGAAAAACAAAAGTCCTGGTAATATTGGCCAAATTCTATGTACTTTAGTTGGCTGCATTACAATCACAGAGTTTAATGACTGGAAAAAGAAAAGCAAGCAAGAAGTGAAAATGCTGGGTCCTAAAGAACCCTTTAACTCTCTGAAAAACACTTAAGAAAAAGCCCACACACCCAGAGAACAAGGAGGGACCCTGGAACCCACATAATCCCGGACTGAGAAGGATTGGGTTCAAGGTCACAGATGTTACTCCACAGTAAGTCAAGATGGAACAAGGAACAAGCAAAATGCTAGTGGGATATTTCTCTAACAACTACAAATCTCCTAAAATTCTTAATGAAAATGTGTTCTGCTCTAGGACTACAGTAAGTCTCCTGCATACGAACTAGTTTCATTCCAAGGGCACGTTCATAAGTCCAACACGGTTAGCCTAGGCACCCAGCTGATGCAATTGGCTCTATAGTACTGTACTGTGATAGGTTAATAATAGTTTTCACACAAATAATACATTAAAAACAAACACAAAAAATGAAGAAAACATTTCTAATCCTTCAGTACAGGACCTTGAAAAGTGCAGTACCAGAGGTGGCATGCAGGGGCTGGCATTGAGTGTAGAGGCGAGGAGGGAGAGGAGCTGGGAGATGGTAGAGCTATAGTTTCGTCAGCAATAGGAAACGAAGGACAAGATGAAATTTCATGCAGGCCTGATGGTGGTGGAACACGTGTTTGCATCTTGCAAAGTTCAAAACTTGAAGGTTCGTATATAGGGACTTACTGTACATATTCCTTGTGAGAAATGATACATATTTCCATAGAAATGGTAGAAAAGTATAGCATTAAAATACCTGTATTGGTGATGAATCTGTCTAAGTCAGTTGCTTCCTCATAGATTACTTTCGGTGTAACTATGCCTGAAAAAACATACATAAATGAACTTCCATAGGAGTACGTGAACCTCACATGTTCACATTTACCTACGAAAATGAAAGTTTGCCAAACAAATACAGTGCCTATGCCTGCCCTGTACGCCAACTACTCAGCTCCCCTCCACTCCCCAAATGCCATCAAACAACCCACTATTCTTGGCATCTAATTGGCATCTAAGGTCCATGCTCAAATGGACGTAACTTACCTCCCATAGCACCATTCTTTATCTTTGCACTGGTAATTCCATCTCGTTCTAGGTACTCCTCCAGGCTAGTAACGCACTGAACATCAAAATTTTGCAGGAAGGCCACAGGAGCATTGTGCACGCACTGCCCAGCCAGGGACACCTGAGGGCCGGGCGGGGGGGATGCCGACAGATTTATGACCTCCTTTCTGATCATAAAAAAAAGAGATCAGTGTCTTGGAAAAGCATCCTTTCTGCAACCTGCTTCTACTGCTCGGTTAGCTCCAACAAAGCTAGGGCATTCGCTAGTTAACTGACTTGAGCAGAGTATCTACTTGGCTTGCTAATCAAACTCTGGAAGCCACTGGCTGCAGGGTCACAGTAAGTACAGTTTCTAAGGAAAATCCCCTGCTCGGCATCATTTACTTTGCAGAAACATGATTACATTCAGCTTCAGTTTCTTCTCTGTTGTCTTTTGTTTTTTCACTTTTTGGCCATTCCAAGCAGCATACAGGATCTTAGTTCCCCCAGCCAGGGAGGGAACCTTCGTCCCCTGCAGTGGAAGCACAGAGTTTTAACCACCGGACTGCCAGAGAGGGTCCCTCAACTTCATTTTCTCTCCCTCATTACAAATGCATTTTTGTTAAAGCCATAAGAATGGATTCATATGGATAGTAAAGAGAAACAGTTTAGCCTCCCATGTCTTCTTTCCATAAATACTTTTTCCTCACAATTTTGAACTTAATAAAGTTAAGATTTCACATAAAACTTGAGTCTTAAAATATTTTTCAAAATTCTATTTAATATTTGATTAACACAACACCATAAGCCAAATATACTTCAATAAAAAATAAATAAAATTTTAAAAGTATTTATGGCTTACTAGAAATTGGCTGTTAAACTAATACAAGTGAAAAATGATAGTTACTTCCATGGAAACTTCTAGACAGTCTTTTGGTTTTATTTAGTAAGTTCACTCTGAGATTTAGCAAAGACAGATTGATTTAAGAGTGACTATCAAAAGAAAAAAACACAATCCAAAGACCTTAAATGGCTGAGTGCCTGAAAGGTCCACAGGAGAAAAATATGTAATTCAGGAAGAGATTTTTTTTTTTTAGAATAACATGTGTTAAATTAATAAGAGGAAGGGGAAAGTGAGAAAAAGCCTCTGGCATATTAAAACTGAAAAGATTACCTGCGGAATAGTAAAATATGCCTTATCTACTGTCATAACGGGGTCTCCTTGTTTGTAACCAAAGTCTGAAAAGTCTTTTAGATCAGTATGCAAATACATGTCAAAGGAAACTTGATGTCCAGAGGAACTGCAAATTGACGAGAGAAACCCCATTAACGTGATAAAAGCAATTCTTTTAAATTTTTTCTCTGCTTTTTTAATTATCAAAATAATATTTGTACTAAATGCCACTGAACTGTGCGTTTTAAAGTAGTTAATGGTTAATTTATGTTCCATGAGTTTTACTTCAATGCTAATAATAAAGTTGCTTTAAAATGTCAACAAGACAGAAATGTAAAAGACAGAAAGTTAAAGTCCCCCATGAGCCCATCACTCTTTCCCCCAACCCAGAGAATCGCTAGTAACCATTTGTGGTATCAATTTCTTTTCAGCAAGGGCTCCAAAATCACTGTGGATTGTGACTGCAGCCATGAAATTAAAAGACGCTTGCTCCTTGGAAGAAAAGATATGACAAACCTAGAGACAGGACTTCGCCGACAAAGCCCCCTGTAGTCAAAGCTATGGTTTTTTCAGTAGTCATGTACGGATGTGAAAGCTGGTCCATAAAGAAGGCTAAGCACAGAAGAACTCATGCTTTAGAACTGTGGTTCTAGAAGACTCTTGAGAGTCCCCTGGACTGCAAGGAGATCAATCCAGTCAATCCTAAAGGAAACCAGCCCTGAATATTCATTGAAGGACTGCTGCTGAAGCTGAAGCTCCAGTACTTTGGCCACCTGAGGCAAAGAGCCGGCTCACTGGAAAAGACCTTGATGCTGGGAAAGATTGAGGGCAAAAGGAGAAGGGAGTGACAGATGATGAGATGGCTGGATGGCACCATCAACTCAATGGACATGAGTCTGAGCAAACTGTGGGAGATAGTAAAGGACAGGGAAGCCTGGCATGTTATAGTTCATGGGGTTGCAAAGAGTTGGACATGACTTAGCAACTGAACAACAACCAGCTCTTTCAAATACTTAACATAAAATAAACTTACTATGTGAAACCTAGAATTGAATCTAGAATGGAGGGATTGAAGCATGGAGCCTCTGGAGAGGTCCTGAGCAGGACATGGCCATATTCCAGGGCCACCTGGGTGCACACCCCTCTCCCAGGGTGCCCTTCGGACACTTACATGGAACCATGGTAGAAGTACCCGAGGAAGGGTGAGTTGGCGAGCTGCACACACAGGAATGGAAACCAGTCGGGGACTCCACGTGCCATCTGCATGGAGCAGAGCTGATCAAAGGGAGGATTAACATCTCCTCCAAAAACACCAGGGAAACAGGACTCCCTGAACAGGGCTGTTAAATCTGATGAGCATTCCTGGAAAGAAGATGTAGAGGAGTTCAGAGAAGATTAAATCCCCCCTCTGCCCACTGTCAGGATCTCCTGGCCAGCGTGATGCACTTGCTGCTGGAGACCAGCAGGACGCGGTAGAGGAAGCAGGAAACAAACAGCTGGCTTCCAGGCTGAGAGTGATTGCACTCACAGCAAGTCATCTCCCTGCAAGGCTCCAAGTCAGGAACTTCAGACCTTCACAGAATTTACAAATAAGATGAGAAAAAGAAAAGGTAATATGAAATAGACCACAGGTGGAGAATTTTCAACTGGCATCACCACTCACGCCAGTATTCTTGCCTGGGAAATCCCATGGACAGAGGAGCCTGGAGGGCTACAGTCCATGGGGTTGCAAAGAGTCGGACACAACTTAGCCACTCAACAGCAGCAGCGTTCAAATTTCTAGTCCAGAGAAATCTAAGGACAATTCCAGAAGAATCCTTGAATCCTTATTGTTATATCACAACCCGATTGGTATCATCAAGAAGTCGCTTTATTCGGATGGAACTAGAGCCTGTTATGCAGAGTGAAGTCAGTCAGAAAAAGGAAAATAAATATCATATATTAATGCACATATGTAGAATCTAGAAAAGACCCAGATGAACCTATTTGCAAAGAACTAGAGACACAGAGGTAGAGAACACACGTATGCACACCAATGGGGAAAAGGGGAGGCGGGATAAACTGGGAGATCGGCACTGACACACACACTATTGAGACTATGGATAAAATGGAAAACTAATGAGAACCTAGGTACAGCACAGGGAACTCTACTCAGTACTCTGTGGTGACCTAAATGGGAAGGAAATCCAAAAAGGAGGGGATATATGTATATACATAGATGCAATTCACTTTGTTGTACAGTAGAAACTAACACAACGTTGTAAAGTAACTATCCTCCAATTAAAATTAACTTAAAAAATAAAAATTAAAAATATGTATTTGATCTAGGATTAGACAATGGATTCTTAGAAATGACACCAAAAGCATAAGCAACAACAATGACCAAAAACTGGAATAAAGGGAGGGAGAATTAGATGAAAGAAGTCAAAAGGTACAAATTTCCTCTGATAAGTACACACTAAGGATGTAATCTACAAGACCAATATAATTAACACTGCTGTAGACTATATATCAAGCTGCTAAGAGAGCAAATTCTAAGGGTTCTCATCACAAATAAAATTTTCTATTTCTTTTTGTCCTTTTTAAAAAAAACTTTTTATTTTATATTGGAGTATAGCTGATTAACAATGCTGTGATAGTTTTAGGTGGACAGCAAAGGGGCTCAGCCATACATAAATATGTATCTATTCTCCTCCAGACTCCTCTCCCATCCAGGCTGTCAGGTAACATTGAGCAGAGTTCCCTGTGCTACACAGTAGGTCCTTGTTGGTTATCCTTTTTAAATATAGCAGTGTGTATAGGCCACATTCTTCAAAATGGTAAGTGAACTGGAAAACCATAGAGTTCAAGTAGTTCAAGGTCAACAGAGAAAAAAATACGTTTAGTTTTCAGAAAACTAAATCCTCTCCAAATTGATTTTAAACTATTTTTAAGTTCTAGAAATCTATTGTAAACCATGTGTTCTGTAAACTATAACAGGAATGAAAGTTCCTCATCTACAACATAGGCATATATACACAGCTCTAAATGGGTCCATACTGGATTCCAGAATGCATGTGCATGTGTACAGACACTCAGTCCTGCCTGACTCTTTGCGAAGCCATGGATTGCAGCCTGCCAGGCTCCTCCACCCATGGGATTTTCCAGGCAAGAGTACTGGAGTGGGGTGCCATTGCCTTCTCCAATGCACGAAAGTGAAAAGTGAAAGTGAAGTCGCTCGGTTGTGTCCGACTCTTCGCGACTCCATGGACTGCAGCCCCCCAGGCTCCTCTGCCCATGGGATTTTCCAGGCAAGAGTACTGGAGTCGGGTGCCACTCCCTTCTCTGATAGGCATATATACACAGCTCTAAATGGGTCTGTACTGGATTCCAGAATGCATGTGCATGTGTACAGTCACTCAGTCATGCCTGACTCTTTGCAACCCCATGGACTGCCAGTAGCCTGCCAGGCTCCTCTGTCTATGGGATTTTCCTGGCGAGAATACTGGAGTTGGTTGCCATTCCTCCTCCATCTATTTCTTTAATTTTGTGTCTATATGAGATGATGGATGTTCACCAAACTTACTGTGACATCACTTCATGATGTGTGTAAGTCAAATAACCATACTTTAAACCTTAAACTTGTACAGTGACTGTGTCAATTATATCACAATAAAACTGCCAACAAAGGTCCATCTAATCAAAGCTGTGGTTTTTCCAATAGTCATGTATGGATGTGAGAGTTGGACTATAAAGAAAGCTGAGCGCTGAAGAATTGATGCTTTTGAACTGTGGTGTTGGAGAAGACTCTTGAGAGTCCCTTGGATTGCAAGGAGATCCAACAAGTCCATCCTAAAGGAAATCAGTCCTGAATAGTCAATGGAAGGACTGATAATGAGGCTGAAACTCTAATACTGTGGCCACCTGATGCGAAGAACTGACTCATTTGAAAAGAACTTGATGCTGGGAAAGACTGAAGGCAGGAGAAGGGAACAACAGAGGATGAGATGGTTGGGTGGCATCACCGACTCAATGGACATGAGTTTGAATAAACTCCAGAAGTTGGCGATGGACAGGGAGGCCTGGCGTGCTGCAGTCCATGGGGTTGCAGAGAGTCAGACACAACTGAGCAACTGAATTGAATTGAAAACTGGAAGAAAAAAATTGATAAACTACTGAATGAAAACTTTTGGGCTTCAAAGAACACCAACAGGAAAATGGACTTCCTAGACAAGTAGGAGAAGTTTTTGGCATATCATATCTCTGATAAGGGACTAGAATCCAGAGAGTGTATAGTGAACTTTAAAAACAAAAAGGCAATTTAATTTAACAACAAAAAGACAACCTAATTAAAAACTGGCCAAAGGGTCTCAACAGACATTTCTTCAAAGAAGACATATAAACATTCAATAAGCCTTTGAAAAGATGTTCAACATCATTTGCCACTAGAGAAATATGGATCAAAATAACAATGAAATGCCACTTCACAGCCTCAAGGAAGGTTGTAATCAAGATTATTATAGCCATTGTTGTTGACATCATGGAAAATTACAACCCTTATACAGTGCTGATGGGAATGTGAAATGATGTAGCTACTTCGAAAAAACAGTTCCTCAAGGGAATTCCCTGGCAGTCTAGGGGTTAGGACTCATTTTCATTGCCAAGGACACAGGTTCAATCCCCAACCAGGGAATTAAGATCCTATAAGCTATGTGGCTCACCCAAAAAGAAGAAAAACAGTTCCCTAAAAGGTTAAACATGTCCCTAAAAGGTTAAACATGCAGTTACCATGTGACAAAGCAATTCCACGCCTAGGTAACATAACCAAGAGAAATGGAAACACACGTCCAAACAAAAACTTGTATACAGGTTTATATTCTTGTATCACAGAAGCATTCTTCATAGTAGCCAGAAAGTGAACACAATCTAAAGGTCCTCACTTGATAAATGGTTAAGCGCTCTGTGATATATCTACACAACAGAAGATGATTCGGCCATAAAAAGGAATGGAACACTAACACATGCCACAATGCAGGTGACCCTTGAAAGCATGATGCTAGGCAAAAGATGCCAGACACAGGGACCTCCTTGCTGGTCCAGTGGCTAAGACTCCAGGCTCCCAGTGCAGAGGGCCAATCCCTGGTCAGGGAACTAGACCCCACATGAGGCAACCAAGACCT
Organism: Redunca redunca; assembly: GCA_006410935.1. NCBI lineage: Eukaryota > Metazoa > Chordata > Mammalia > Artiodactyla > Bovidae > Redunca > Redunca redunca. Next base: position 262,342 of record SJYQ01014680.1, read on the forward strand.
GGCACAGCGGAATTAAAAAAAAAAAAAAGCAGCCAGACACAAATCCTACAGACTGAAGGATTCCATTTACATGCAATGTCCAAGAGAGGCAAATCCACAGACATAGAAAGTAAATTAACAGTGACCTGGGAAAACAAACTAGTGAAAATAACAGAAAAGAAGCAGACTCACAGATACAGAGAACAAACCAGTGGTCACCAGTGGCGAGAGGGATGGGGCAGGGGCAACACAGGTGTAGGGGATGAAGAGGTACAAACGACTACGTATAAAATAAATAAGCTACAAGGATATATTTTTGTACAGCAGAAGAAATACAGCCAGTATTTTATAATAGTAACTATAAATGAGAGTATAACGTTCAAAAATTGTAACTATGTTTTACACCTGAAATTTACATAATTTGCAAATCCACTATACCCAGATAAATAAATATACTTAATTTCTAGTGAAAACAAACAAACATAAAACAGTCTGGGGATGATGGGCATGAGTGAGAGTGACTGCAAATGGACACGTGGCTTCTTTTCGGGGGTGTTGGAAACATCCTCAAGTTAGATTATTTCGATGGTTAAATTTACTAAAAAAAAAAATCACTTAAAACATCTATTTTTCTCTCCTTTTTATATTTTCTTAAAGGCTTCCAAGTAAGACATTAAAATCATCCTCTCAGTATCATCACAATCAGGACTTTATCCAAAGAGACACATTTTTTTGTCCATAATTGCTGCTTAGTCACTCATGTCCAACTCTCTGCAGCTCCATGAACTGTAGCCCACCAGGCTCCTCTGTCCATGGAATTTTCCAGGCAAGAATACTGGAGTGGGTTGCCATTTCCTATGCCAGGGGATCTTCCTGATCCAGGGATTGAACCAGTGTCCCTTGTATCTCCTGCACTGGCAGGTGGATTCTTTACCATTACCATCATCTGGAAAGTCCTCTGTCCACAAACTAGGCTGAAAAGGCTAGATAAGAAAACATTCAATTGGAAAACATGAAATACAATCTCAGCTTTTGAAAGACTACGCACTAAAAAGCTGTTGATGGGGAACTGCTGGTGCCCTCCACATGCTATCAGGTACCACAGTTTTTGCACCCAATAATCGGAAAGACCATACCTGGTCACAGCAGCAGCGAATGTCACAGGCCCCTGCTGTCAAATTGCAAGGGCAAGGACCAAGGGGCTGATACACCTGGTTAGGAATGACAGTCACATTTTCTGAAAAGTACAAACAACAGAGAAGTTCAGCTGTGAAACACTGATGAGACATGACCACATTTTAGACACTCAAAGAAAGCTGAGTTGTATTACAAATCACCATTACCAGTATTCCACATCAAGGTGTCCCTGACATGGGCTATATCTACTGAGGCCTGTATCTACTCCTCCAACAAAAACCCAAATAGGAGAGAAGGTCCTAGTTATACAGACTGAAGAAGTCACAGTTGATCTTGAAGATGATCAAGTCACTACGATTTGCAAGTTAAGACAAATGCAATGCACTGATTTTTCAATACATTGCCCAACTCCTTTCATAACACAGACTGATTTTTAGCATTTACTCCTCCAAATCCATTACCTCTTTCAACAGATAAACCTGAAGCCATGACCTAAATGTCCATCGACAGATGAATAAAGAAGACGTAGTGGTACATACAGACAATGAAATATTACTCAGACATGAAAAGAACAAAATAGGGTCATTTGCAGTAATGCGGATGGACTGAGAGTCTGTCATACAGAGTGAAGTAAGTCATAAAGAGAAAAACAAATATTGTACATGAACGCATGTATGTAGAATCTAGAAAAACGATCAGATGAACCTATTTTCAGGGCAGAAATAGAGACGAAGACGAAGGGAACAAATGTGTGGACGTGGAGGGTGGGGGAATTGGAAGACTGGGAGTGGGTATGTGCACTGCCACGTGTCAAACTGATAGCTAGTGGGAACCTGCTGCAAAGCACAGGGAGCTCAGCTCGGTGCTCTGTGGCGACCAGCTGAGTGGGAAGGGAGACCCAAGAGAAGGGGGTTGTATCTACACACACAGCTAAATCACTCTGCTGTACAACCTTGCAAAGGAACTATACCACAATGTAAAAAATAAAAATAAAAAAGCCATGGTGACATTTCAGTTTATCTAGCAGCCATCTGACCACAAGATCTCATTTAGCTGAGCTACACACTCAACCTCAAGTCTCATCGCACTGTGAATTTTCACATCGTGATTCTGGTTCAAGTGTGGGGGAAATTAGTAACTTTCACACTGATTGGAAAAGGAATATGTTATATTACATTTTAGCCTCCTAATTAGGAATCCAGAGACTAACAGTTGGAAAGCTGTGTACAGGACTATTTGTGTAAACTCGATGTATCAATCAACTTCAATAACAGGATAACTGAAGCTTCTAAAGAACAACTATTATATATTCTATGCTATAATATAGTAGAACCCTAGTATGTCAGTGGTATCGAGAACAAGAAAGTCCGAATAGGAGACCATGTCACAAGGGTAAGGGTTTGACCCTCAGTATAATCAAATCCATGAGACATAAGCAAGATACTTTAGAATAGGGTTTTACTATGTGATATATAGATAGATATTTGTGAATCTATCTATATGCCTCCCACATTGTTGGCTAGCTTCCTTGTTACCAAGCATACCGCTTACCTCCTGGCTGTCCTTCCATCTTTTTTCTTGTTCTGATCTCTGTCTGACTGGGTGCAAATTTTTTCATACCCTCATGGGGTCAGAGTGGACATCTCATAATTACCAATATACACAGACTCTAATTTTCCTAAGTTTGGCTATTTGTACAAGGATATTCTGAAATATTACCTAACTATATTTAAGCATATTTTTTAAAAGAAAAAAAAAGTTGCTGCTCTGAGTGGTATAGTTACTATTAAGCCCTCCTGCGCTTAATAGTTTTCTTTTTTGGCCATGCTGTGTGGCTTATGGGATCTTAATTCCCCAACCAAGGATCGAACCCATGCTCCTTGAATTCAAAGTAAGGAACCCTAAATCACTGGACCACCAGGGAATTCCCTGGAAACTTTTAAAATAAGAAAATTAAACAAAAGAAAAATAAGTTTAGGAAAGCAAGACAGACTCATTAGCAGAGCACACAAACTGCATGGCACACACTTACATTCAAACGTCTGCAGTAAACATTTTGATAGTCGGAGACTTTACTTGCCTGATGCATTTTGGCCCAGAGAGGAGTTGGCATAAATTTCCACATGAATGAGCAGATGTGCTAAACAGGATGTATTATGAAAGGCTGAAACAAGAAGAGTTTGGACAATACACGGGGCCTCCAGGAAGGGATCTGTCTCATTAGAGGAACATGATTGCAGATCCCTCTTCAACCTCACGGTCACTTCCAACGAATTCTGAAAGGAAAATATCACTGTACTTTATATGGTGACTCAAAACGGCATCTATAAGAACACATAAGGTTAAGTAAGCTCAATCTGCCTCCATTCGTTTTACAAAAGGCAAACTGGACCAAGGATGACATCATTCTGCTCAATTTTACCCTGTAAACCTACAGCAGTACACACGCCCTGATTCCTAATCCTCAGCTGAACATACAAGCAAACAAGTTGTGGCTGCTTGTTGTTTGGTCACTAAGTCGTGTCCAGCTTTTGTGACTCCATGGACTGTAGCCCGGCAGGATTCTCCAGGCAAGAATACTGGAGTGGGTTGCCATTTCCTTCTTTAGGGGATCTTCCTGACCCAGGGACTGAGCCCAGGTCTCCTGCATTGGCAGGTGGATTCTTTACCACTGAGCCACCTGGAAAGCCCTTTGGCTATTTACAGAAAGCTGAACACAGGTCTGATAAAGGTATTTGTCTGGCACCTTTATTATCCTACTGGCAGAAGATTAAATACACACAAATAAAAGTCCATGGAACAGGCCCCAGTTCCTAGGGTGCAAGCAAAGTCTGTCTGTCTCTTTTATGTTCGGAGTTGATGTTTTGCAGATACTGGGCAATCTATGAAGTATCTATTAAGCGGAAAACATTTCATTTCTCCAGGCTTGAGCGTCCTTACACATAAGCCCAGAGCTGGGTGAGACCAGCAATTCATGAAGCTCTTCTGAGTCACAGGTTCATTTGATAATCTGACAGAAGCTGGAAAGCCTCTCATCAGAAAAAAATGCACACACACATAAGTTTACACACAATTTTAGAGAGTTCACAGCTTGCCTTTTTTTTTTTTGCCTGTGCCATGCAGTTTGTGAGACCTTAGTTCCCCAACCTGGGAATGAACCTGGGCCCTTGGCAGTGTTAGAGCATGTTGCTCTAACCATGGGACCACCAGGGAATTCCCTCACAAGCTTCTTGAAACTCGTCCAAGAACCTCTGGGCTGAATGAGTACCTACAGGATCAGATAGCCCACAGTTTCATGGTGGTTCCAAGCACTAAGTTCTGTCTTGTCTGATTAAAAGAACACTTCAGGGGAAGTTCCCAGGAGGTTCAGTGGTTAGGACTCGGCGCTTTCACTGCCTTGGTCCAAGTTCAATCAATCCCTGCTCAGGGAACTAAGACCCTATAAGCTGCTGGGCACAGTCAAAAAGAGAGAAAAAAACAACACTGCAGGAGCACCAGATGCAGGACTCCACAGATGCTACTGAGAAGGTTTCCACCTCTGGCCTTACCACAGTCGGGGTGACAGTCAAACTCCAGTCTCCTGTCTCATTGTTCAGCTCGCCACAGGTGGGAACTGGCATTAAACCTACAGGAGAGATTAGAATGCAACAGAGTATTGCCCAGCCACCAAGGTATGCACTCTGGAGTCAGATTTCCTAGGATGGAACACCTTTCCAAGCCTAGGACTGGACTCTTTACAAGCTGTGTGACTTTCGACCAGTGACAGCCTCTCTGAACTTCAGTGTCTTCATTTGTCAAAAGGAACTAAAAGACATTACTGTTCTTATTAGGAAAATGAGGTGATGTATTTAAGTACACGGGATAGCTCAGTGAATGCTAACTTGTAATTTCAAGCTTTCTTTTACTCATCCTGTCTGTTGGTCCTCTGGTCCACAGCAGCCCCCATCCCGACAGCGCCAAGGGACTCAGAGGATGCCACCTGGCCAGGCTTCTTGGGCGGCCTGAAGCTGGCCCAACCTCCTCCCTCCCCACAGGAAAGGTCAGACTCTTTACCCATCTCGTCCCGCAGCTGGGTCAGGGACACAGTCACTTCCTCGGTGCCTCCGACCAGAGACGCGCTGACCACAGGGCCGGACATGCGGATGACAGAAGGAATGAAAACTAGGCGGGAAGAAAGGGACAGGGAGGAGTTAATATTGCAGAACCCCTGCCTACGCTGGGTGGTGGCTTTCTCTGCGGTGTCTTCCGCAGCTCTGGCGGCAGTCCCAGATTCGGCCTCAAGACTCGTCCTCTCCCTCATCCCCGTCCTGCAGGCCCCTGCCCCGCCTTACACACCCAGATCTCCCCTCAGCGGCCTCAAGACGCCTTGCAGAACGAGGAGTCCCAAAAGCAAACGGACCGGCGGCGACAAACGCATGCCTGGGGTCTCGCCTGGCCTGCACAACAGGGTTGCGCCTGCCTTAGACTAGAAGCGCAGGGACTCGGAAGCACTGCCCGGGAGGCCTGGCCGCCACCATTTTGTCAAGCGAACGCCTGGAGCTATGGCAACCACCAATCGGCCGCCGGTCTGACGAAAGGCGAGCCGTGATTGGACCAAATCACGAGCAGAGAGAGCCCGGCCTCAAACCCATCCGCAGCAGCCTAGCCCTGCCACAGGCCTTAGGTCCTTCTAGTTGCATCACTCCATGTAAAGGATCACGAAAAAGTAGGAGTCCGCGTCTAGTTTAAAACCCCGAGTTTCTCCAACATGGAGTTAATTCAGTCATTCTGGAGTTAATGCAAATACGAGGTCGCAGGCACTGGGTTCTAAACAAGCACCTTAATAAACGATTTTTTGTGAGAATTTGGGGGGAGGGACAAAAGGGGGGTGAAGTTGCAGTGCTGTAATTGTTCTGTTGTATTGTTTTTATTATTCTCCGTTTTTCAGAGGTTTTGTCTGTTTCTACCACACAGAGTGAGACAGTGAAGGATAGGGAAGGCTGGCATGCTGCAGTCCGCGGGGTTGCAGAGTGGGACAGGAGTTAGCGACTGAATAACCACCACACAGAGCTCTCAGATCTCTGAAAGTAGGTCTTCTCAAACTACACACACGAAGTTTTAGCACCATTAGAACAGATGCAAAATTACCAAAATTCTGCCTGGGGAAAAAAATTCATTTTTGCTATGTTAGTAGCCTCAAAGGATCGCAAGCGTTTTCATAGCTCGGTGACTTAAGGTTGGACTGCATGGTTTGAATTTCACCTTCCTTCTATGTTAAGTGATCTTGGGAAAGTCACTTAACCCCTCTAAACTTAGGCTTCCTCAGCTTTATTTTCCCCCCTCATCTTTAAAGGAGGTAAGAGTCTCTCCCAAATAGGGTTGTGTGAGAAGTGAGGCAACACACCTAATGAGCTTAGCCTAAGCCTGCTGTGCAGTAAGTACTCAATAAATGTTCACTCATTTTGTTAGCTATCAGATGAGCGGTAAACCAATTCACGGGCAGAATCCATGTACGGTGCATAAAAAATCTTCTATTAAAAACTTCATACCAATCTACAGCTGTATAGTATTTGTAACAATATTTTTGTGTATAGTTTTAGCAAGATTGAAATTAAAGTTCTTCAGGGTTGAATAAAAAATTGACATGTGAACAAATCCAGTTAAAAAGTACACAGTTGAAGATGAATGAGCATGAAATAAACAACCAGTAAGAAGAAATAACCCAGGGAAACATGAAAATTTATTTTATTATAAAAATTTATACAAAATAAACCATAAACACAACAGCTAAAATTTAAACAGAATTAAACCAGTTCATAAAACATTTCAACTGAAAAAGTAGTAACAAAAACCTTATAAGCTTGTTTGAATTTAGTCATCTTTAGATATACGATGCCTTATTTCCTAGACTTAAAAATAGTGATCTCCAATTACACTTAGGCTGTGAAACATTAAATATTATTTTAAAAAGATATTCTTAAACTCAGAGCTTAACAAATACTTGGAAAGTGACCACCAAAATCTTTGTGTATCTGTTAACAAAATTGTAAATCCAGAATATAAAACCTACCTGAAATAATCTAACCAAATACCAAATTACTTAAATATTTGAGATAATTTGAGATGGTATCAAAAGAAAATTAAAATCTTATTTATATATAATGTTGTATATACATATAGGTTTCTGTCAGTATATTTTCTAAAAATAAATCAAACTGGCCACCATTCTTGAAAACCCTTCCCACACTATGCTGGAATTTATAAGGACTTTTAGTAACTTCCAGGTTACATAGAAAAATAAGTTGTTTACTGTTGAAATTACAAATAATTTTTCTTTTGAATTGATACAAGTTTTCAGTATTAAGCCCAAAGTTTCCAGAGAACCATTCTCCAGTATTAATGCTTTTCCCCTCCTCTAAAAAGGAATGAATTCTATGTGGGGCAACATTTAGCTCGAAAGAATCCATTCTCCCGAAGAAACTCCCCTTGTGAACCCAGACTTTGGCTTTCACAAATAAGCTCTTCACACAACTGTTTTTGAAAAAACAGTTCCTTTCTGACTACTGTACTCGCTTTCCATACTCGTTTAAAATCAGATTTTGGAGATACTCAGTGACAAACTCTCATTTGGGTAATTGTCCAAACATGTACTGTCAGACAAAAGAAGAAACACCTGATCATAAATGGAGCTAAATCTCAATTGAGAAAACAAGGATTTTATTTACATGAATACTGTTGAAGCTGTGTTGACTCAAGTAAGATGTTCTATCTTGATTAATGCCATTACTCCATAAATAGTCACTTTTTTCCAGAACTGGGTCCAAATTCCATGTTGTACATTTCACAGTAAGGACCCAGACTTGGGTAGGTTCTGATACTTTCCATCAGTCAGGACAGACTTGTCTTTGACAAATGATCATCTCATTTAAAAAAAAAGTCTCAAATTTATGCTTTCTTTCCTCATTTCTGGACAAAAACCAGCCAGAAAAGACGTTGCAGTATATTGCATAGAATGACTCCCTCAAATAAATCAGCCCCCCAGAAGCACAGGATAAGGATGATGTTTCACAATATTTGCTGTAAGAAAGCTCATTATCTTACACACATCTCTATTTTTTTCAGAGCCTCCCTAACAAAGATTCTGCCATATAATTTCTATAACCAGCTCTAAGTGATAGGGAAATGATTTTTATTATCATGAGGACATTTTCAGTTTCTTTTTCTTGGCCTTCAGTACAGGAGGCAGAGAAATCTTAAAGGCTGTCCTGAAATAATACACAGAAAAAAATAAAACACTTTTTAGTGCTCTAAATCTCTGGTAAGTGGGAGCCAGCCACACAACCCCAAAGATACTTACTCGCATGTGGTACAGATTGGGCTGAAATTGCAGAATACTGTACATTGAAACAAAACAAAACAAAAAAAACAGGATGATTTAGAAGCAACACAGTTGAAGATATCTTCTGCACACTCCCCTCCAACACAGAAAAACTGAGTATGGACTCAGTCCTCATAAGGACTTCCCTGGTGGTCTAATAGTTAAGACTCCGCTTCCACTGCGGGGGGCATGTATTCAGTCCCTGGTCAGTTAGCTAAGGTTCCACATGCCACACAGTACTCCCTGGCACCCACCAAAAAAAAGACGTTAAAAAGAAAAACTCAGTACACGAACTTACTTGACAAGCACACAGAACAGACGTAGCCGATTTCGATAAGATTTCGATGACAGAAGCAAGCAGCCCGGTAGTCAACATGAACTGGGGGTGGGAGGATTAACTGAGACCTCTGATCTTGATCAGGAAGAAAAACCCACTATATGAAACAAACAAATAAACAAAAAATGACCATGAAATTTTTATTTAAAACACAGGGGAAAACCACCAGAAGCCAAGATACAGATATTAGACATCAGCCAGTAAACACTGAGAATACTAAACTGGATTTCCGTTGAATGTCTGTTGAGAAATGTCTATTTTTCATTCCACAATTACTGAGCACCTCCACACACAGGCACTGTGCTATAAACAGTCATACAACATTCTGCATAGAGCTTACAGGGTCCAAAGACTACTGGAAGCTGGAATTCCCTAGGTCACCCCTCCACTCCTTTCTTCCAGTTACTAGGCATCAGCCGTCTTGTTCCCATTCATTCCCCAGGAAACAAGGGTCTCTCTTGACTCAAGGCATTAGGTTCACTGTTGACGTTTCCTTACCAGGAGATACTGCAGAAGGGAAGGCATCTGGGGCACCTTCAAGTACAGTCCCCCTGTGATGTCACAAGCCTGTAAGACACACAAAGGACTCACTGCCACGTGAGCACTAGCTCTTACAGACGGAGGTCATTCTCACCACCAACTCTTCAGGTCTACAACACAGCAAATTAAAAGGGCGTCTCTTCCCAGAGTGAGGGAGGACTCAAAACTTGCAGCCACCTCTCCAGATGTTCAAACAGCTTGTGTCTTCCCCTTGGTCCACGTCCTTTCACCCTTTGAAGCCTACAGTTACTATAAGACACTGCAAGTCCTTTTTCCTGTTTGTATGCTGGTGGTAAATTTTTATTCTTGCCATGCTCATTCACTCTCATTATATTTTCCAGTTAACAGTTTGAGATGTCATTCACACACTATAAAACCTATCCTTTTAACGTGTACGATTTACTAATTTTTAGAATATTCACAGAGCTGTGCAACTGTCCCCGCTATCTGGTTGCAGAACATCTTATCACCCTACATCCACATTAACAGTCACTCCTTTCCCCTGGCAACCACCAATCTGCTTTCTGTCTCCATGGACTTGCCTATTCTGGACATTCTGCATCAATAGAATCAGACAAGCTATGTCCTTTTATGACTGGCTTCTTTCACTTAGGATAAGGTTTTCAAGGTACATTCATATTGTAGTCTTGTAGCATGTATCAGTACTTCAATTCCTTTTTATGACCAAATAACATTCCACCACATGGACAGACCAGTTTGTTTATCCATTTGTCCATCGATAGGCATTTGAGTTCTTTGCACTTCCAGGTTATTACGAATAGCACAACTGTGAATATTCATGGACAGTGTTTTGTGTGGACATGTTTTCATTGAATAAATATTTAAGAATGGAATTGCAGACTCAACTGGTAATTCTATGTTTAACTTTCTGAGGGAGTTTTAGATCATTTTTCAAAGAGGCTGTACCACTTCACATTCCAATAAACACCATGCATCTACCATCAAGCTTAAGAAACAGGACAATCCTAGAACTTTTGAGGCTGGTGTACTTTCTGGTTGTACCCCTCTTCCCCAGTCAATCCCAAGCAGTAACCTAAACTCAAAGTTTTCTGTAATTTTATGCTTTTAACTGATCTTTTAGGAAATAATGTTCCTTGTGATCAAAAAACATTTATCAAAAGTTTAGTACTGTCTTCAGTCTTATTTCCAGTTTTTTGGTTTTCCTTTTCCTTTTTAGTTAAAGTAAAATTCATTGAAACATAATATGAGCAACACATATAATTTTTAATTCTCTAGCCACATAGAACAATGAAGAGATAAAGTTTTAGTAGCATCTTTTATATAACTCAATATATTCAAAGCATTATCATTTTAACATGTAACCAGTATAAGAATCATTAATGAGATATTATACATTGTTTTTCATCCTAAGTCTGAAATTCAGTCTGTATACTCACATACTTCTCAATTCAGATCAGACTCTTTTCAAGAGCTCAACAGTCATATGGCTACCATTAAGGACAGCACAGATCTGGATCCTATTTTATAAAATTCCATCTATATGTATAGAGCTATCACGCTGGTCATCTAACATTAACAATAACCTCGGGATGAAAGGATTTGAACAGATTTTTCTTTTCTTTTTTTTACTTTTTAAAAATACTTTTCTGTGCTGCTTGAATTCATTCTAATGAGTGAATTATAATACTTTTACAAAGTCAATCAAATCATTATGTAGAATATAAATAAAAATTTCAAAGGAACCAGAGAGATGCTGGTGCTCTAATCTAAAGCATCATAAGGGATAATCCCTAAAGCTATGTGAAGACTGGTGGGTGAGAGGCATTTACCACAGGTAACAGAACTCACCATGCTTTCAGAACCACCACCAAGCATTCATTTAAAATATACCTGTTGGAGGAGTCCTGAATCGGAGTCTAACACGCAGGCATCGATCAAAATATTCTGAAATGGACATTTCAAAAAATATTAACAGGAATAGTGAAGACTACCTTATAGTGAGAACCTACTATATGTCAGACTCTATTCTTAAAACGACTCATTTAATATGCATGGTTACACTGCAAGACATATCTAATGTGCATTTTACACTGAAACACCCAGGCTTTGGCTGGGTGGTGGTCACAGAGCCAAGGGCAAACAATGCTATCACCCCCAACCTGCCTGTCCCCAAAGTCCATGGCCTTTTCACTATATCATGCTGCCACTCCAAGATGGAAAACATTACAGGTGACTATAGCAGCATTTTAGGTTAAAACAGAAGTTTTTCTGTTTTTTTTTTAAAGTTTTTTGGCCATACCACCACAGCATGCAGGATCTTAGTCTCCTGACCAGGTATCAAACCCATATCCCATGCCACAGAAGCATGAAGCCCTAGCCACTGGACCACCAGGGATATCCCAAAACTGAAGTGTTGGTTTTTTTTTTAACTGAAGTTTTAAGAAAGTTTTTTTTCAACATGTCAAAGAAGAAAATGTATTAATGATAATTCATCTGAACACTTGAGTTATTTACAAAGTAAAAATATCAAATATTTATTGTTGTTTAGTTGCTAAGTTGTATCCAACTCTTTTGCGACCCCATGGACTGTAGCCCACCAGGTTCCTCTGTCTGTAGGATTTCCCAGGCAAGAATACTGGAGTGGGTTGCCATTTCCTTCTCCTGGGGATCTTCCTGACCCAGGGATTGAACCCGCATCTCTGCATTGGCAGGAGGGTTCTTTACCACTGAGCTACCTAAAACCTCCCTAAAGCAGAAAGACAAAAGAAATTGAGGCCACACATGCAGCAAACTGTTATAAAACTCAGGATTCTTAGCCTGAAGTCTAAGGATGGGCTAAACAGGGTTGTAACTATACATATAGTTCAACCATGTAACTTTAAACAAAAATGAGTTTGAATGCATATTCTTCTGGGGATCCACTAGATTCTCAAGGGTGCAAGACTCAAAATAGAAAAATGACTAGTACAAAACATGGATTCCAGATTCCCAATCCCTTAGTAAGTATTCAGTCAGACTATTTCTTTAAGCAGGCCATTCAAACAGTAAAATTAACTCCTTCATTATGAAAGCAATATTCTTTAAAAAGAAGGCTCTCGATTCACCTGCTTCTGTGCTGCAAAGATGACATTCATGAAGTTCATATACTGCAATGCACTGTCTTCTGCAGCCTTAATCACCTAAAAATCATATGCGTGTTAATAACTTTTGGCCACATTCTAGTACTCTTACTCAAAAGTCAACACAGTATACAACAAACTACAGTCAATATCATCTTTCTAATTTATCTTTGTAGTTATTAAAAATCTCTGGGAATGCAAACTAGTACAGCCACTATGGAGAACAGTGTGGAGATTCTTTAAAAAATTGCAAATAGAATTGCCTTATGACCCAGCAATCCCACTGCTGGGCATACACACCGAGGAAACCAGAATAGAAAGAGACACATGTACCCCAATGTTCGTCGCAGCACTGTTTATAATAGCCAGAACATGGAAACAACCTAGATGTCCATCAGCAGACTAATGGATAAGAAAGCTGTGGTACATATACACAATGGAGTATTACTCAGCCATTAAAAAGAATACATTTGAATCAGTTCTAAGGAGATGGATGGAACTGGAGCC
>SJYQ01014680.1:277396-374171 GCA_006410935.1 Redunca redunca
TAAGAATTACAGTCTCAAAAAAAAAAAAAAAGAATTACAGTCTCATAGAATATTGCAGGCTCTTACCTTTAACTTCCTTGTTCATTCTATGAATGTCTTATTTTCTTAGAATTAAGGAATTTTAAAATATTGTTTCATAAATAATAACAGTAAACAGAACAAATAAATTCAAATCATAGTTAAATAAATTTAGCATCCACCTACCTGAAAAAAAGGAAAAGCTCCATGACTCACAATAAACACACAAAAGAGGTTGGGAGCTTCCAGTTACTGACTTTGCAATCAAGTGGGTTTTGCAACCTGACCGAAATATGATTATTCTCCAAGAAAATTAAAATTAATAGATTTGCTTGTTCTACAGCTATCTATCATGTCTTAGATTTGAATACTGGCACAAGTAAATCAATACGCCAACCAAATGAGATGACGAATTTGTAAACCATACACAGACAATCAGACACCCCCAATCATAGTCTGGGAACGGAGGGATCACTTGATACTGTACAAAACAAATTAAATTACATAAGACTGAAAAAAAAGTCACACAGATTATCAACATGCTTATAAAGGTGGGCAAAATAACTAACTCTCCTGAGGAGAACCAGCTGCTCATTTAATTAGCCCCAGGGTCAGTAAAAGGCTTTTAAAATCAAACACTGTTTCTCACATGAGAGAAGGAAAAAAAAGTTTTAATCTGTCTAATAATAAACAGAGAAACATCCTGAAGAATAATTCATTGTGAACAAGACATACTGGAGAAAGTAGAGTTTTCTCATTTTTACAGCTTCTCCTAAAAACATGTTAAAGCTTTTTTATTATCTACCACTTTAGAATACTCATGCCTTCCAGTAATGTGGGCATCCATGGTTCTAAGAAATACCACAAGTTAAGGTATCTTTATTAAAGGAAAACACAAAACAAACTTCTGAATGATTAAAACACCAAGGATACAGCAGGGGTTCCCTGGTGGTCCAGTGGTTAAGAATCCACCTTGCAACGCAAGGGACACTGGTTTGATCCCTGGTCTAAGATCTCACATGCTGTGGGGCAACTGAGCCCTTGTGCCAGAACTAATGAGCCTATACTCTGGAGCCCTTGAGCTGAAACTACTGAGCCCACGTGCTGCAACTACTGAAGCCTGCGTACCCTAGAGCCCATGCCCCACAACGAGAGAAGCCACAGCAATGAGAAGCACCGGAAGTACAGAGTAGCCCCCGCTCGCCACAGCTAAAGAAAGCCCGCAGGCAGCAACAAAGACCCAGCACAACCAAAGATAAAATAAATAAATACATATTAAAAAAGAAAAAAACCAAGGATACAGCAAAGAGCTTTGGCAAGGGATCCTGCCAGCAGAGTCTCTGTGTGTTGACCCTCTATGTCACCTGTAAATACAAAAAGCATTAAAAAGAGAATATTTATGTACTTTCTTGAACCAAAATCATTTTTAAACCAAACCATTCATATTCATGAAGGAAATCAGATAACACTTTCAAAACTGGGTTTATAAAAACAGATAAGCAATCGTTACATATTTTCTCAATTTAAAATACCCTGGTGGTTGGGGGCTGAATGGGGAAGAATGAGGGGTGGTTGTTTAATGGGTATAAATTTTAAGTTTGGGATGACGAGAAAGTTCTTGAAATGGATAGTGGTGATGTTTGCCCAACAATGTGAATGTACTTAATGCTACCGACCTATACCTTGAAAAATGGTTAAAACGGTAAATTTTATGTTATAAAAATAAATACTAAAAAGTATCCTGGTGTTACTGGGGAAGGTTCTGGTTTCTCAATGATCTCAGTAGTACAAAAGTCGTGTGTAACCGAGGTCCTGCACAGAGGCCCCTGGCTAGGCTCAGAGCCTTTCCTATCACCTCTTCCTTCCCACTGCCCCAGGAAAGCTGGGCCAGTGAAAAGAGGACTGGAGAAACTGCCCTGGCTGTGGGAGGTAGGGACAAAGTTCACAGCTTATCTGGAGACTTGAGTAAAAAACAACAACAAAAAATCACTCATAAAAATCAAAATTCTAAACATCCAGTTCAACAAGGTGGGAGTCCAGATTAACACCCTGTAGGAACAGGGCTTGAAACTAGTCCAGGAGTGCTGATGCCCCACGAGGAGGTCAGACTGGGAAAGGTCTGGACCACTATATTGAGAAGTTGGGCCTTTATGCTGGAGGCCAGTGGTTTCCAAAATCTGATTCTAGAACCTGCTGGAGGAACATCACCTGGAAACTCAAGAAAAATAGAAATTCTTGGGTCCTCCCTGGTGTGGTGCTGTGGTTTGCTCAGTCGTGTCTGACCCTTTGAGACCCTATGCAGTGTAGCCCAACAGGCTCCTCTACCACGGAAGTCTTCAGGCAAGAAGACTGGAGTGAGTTGCCATTTCATACTTCAGGGGACCTTCCCGACCCAGGGATCGAACCTGGGTCTCGGTCTCCTGTATTGGCAGACAGCTTCTTTACCGTGTGAGCCACCATCCAAAGCACTGGACCCTCCCTAGACCCACTGAATTGGAAACGATGAAGTGGGGTCCAGTATTTCATGTTATTGGGTTGTAACTTACAGATCTCAAAATTCACTCTTTTTAAGTGCACAAGTCAATGATTTCCACCAAAGTTCTACACCATGATCCAACTGTAGAACATTTCCATCACTCCAAAAGACCACTTAGGCCCAGTCCCAGTCCCTTCCTGCTCCCCGCCAGCCCCAAGAGAAATCACTGATCCACTGTCTCTAGAGCTGCCTTTTCCCTACCAGTGATTTGGACAAAGGAGACAGTTTAAAACCACTGCCTGCAGGCAATAGGGAATTAGCAAAGTCTCTGCGGCAGGGAATACTAATTCTGATTTTTAGAATGATAACTCTAGAGGGCTGAGTGGAAGGACCTGAATGGGGAGAGAAGGAAAAAGAAGCTGTTGTAATGATCCCGAGCAAAGGCTCTCAACCGGGGCAACTGTGCCCCAAGAGGGTCATTTGGCTTGTACCTGCAAGTGTGCTCAGCCACGTCCAACTCTTTGTGACCCCATGGACCACAGCCCACCGGCTCCTCTGTCCATGGGATCTCCCAGGCAAGAATACTGGAGCGGGTTGCCATGTCCTCCTCCAGGGGATCTTCCTGACCCAGGATTCGAACCCGTGTCTCTTTCATCTCTTACATTACAAGGCAGATTCTTTAACAACTGTGCCACCTGGGAAGCCCCAACTAGGGGATATTTTAGCATCCAGTTGGTTGAGGCCAGGGACGCTGCTAAGTAAGTATCCTCCAAAGGGCTTCCCTCGTGGCTAAGATGGTAAAGAATCCACCTGCAATGCAGAAGACCTGCGTTCGATCCCTGGGTTGGGAAGATCCCCTGGAGAAGGGAATGGCAATCTGCTTCAGTATTCTTGTTTGGAGAATTCTGTGAACAAGAGGAGCCTGGGGGCTACAGTCGATGGAGGTGCGAAGAGTGGGACATGACTGAGCAACTAACCCTTATCCTCCAAAGCACAGGAAACCCCCCACAACAAAGAATTCCCCCACCCAAGATGTCAGTGGTCCCAAGGTTGAGCTATATGGCAGGTAATAAGGGTCAGACTTTGGAGGTACTTCTGAGACTAAAGTAATAGGATTTCATAGATGATTAGATGTTGGTTTAGAAGGAAGCAGTCAAAATGAAAGCTTTTGGAAAAGCAGGTGGACGGGGGTGACAGAAACGGAAGTGGTGGTGTAATTGAGGGAAAGAAACTGAAACTGGTCTGGGGCTTATTAACAAGGCTGAGAGACACTTCAATGGGGACATCTGCCGTGTGAAAGAAAGGATGGATTAGAGACAAAGACTGGGAAGTGTTCATACACAAATGACAATTAATGGGAAGGTTGGACGAGAACATACAGAGAAAGGAAAACACCGTACAGAATTTAAAAAAAAAAAAAAGGTTTTTAAAGAAATAAAATGATAGACTTTCCTGCTAGGAATCTGCCTGCCAATGCAGGGGACACTGGTTCAATCCCTGGTCTGGGAAGATTCCACATGCCTCAGGGCAACTAAGCCCGTGTGCCACAAGAACTGAAGCCCACGGCCCCCGTGCTCCGCAACAAGAGAATCACCACAGTGAGAAGCCTGCTCGCTGCAACCAGAGAAAGGCCTGAGTGCAGCGACAAAGACCCAGCACGGCTGCAAATAAATGAACAGAATCAATATTTTTAAAAAGTAAAGAAACAAGATGAAGGGAAACTCAAAAATGGAAGAAAGAATGGTCTGAGAAAGAGGAAAAATGGGTCAAAACAGGCTATCCTCAGACACTACAGTGTTTCAAGTGGAAGCTGGTGACCAGTGTCCATGCTGCAGAGGTCAGGCAAGTATCACACAGGCTTTTGTGGGCATGATTTTAAAAAAGAGAGAGAGAAAAACAATTAAGTAGATAATATCAGGAATCTCAAACTTTTGGACTCAAAACCTCACAGACTTCCACATTCAACTCCATCTGCAAACAGCAATAATGGGAGGAAGAAAAGCTGAAAGCACTTACTTTTGGTCATTAGATCTTTGATCTCTTCAGCAATAACTTCATTTGCTGCTGTCAACAACTCGTATTTTCCATCTTTACTTCCTGAGGGAGTAAATTCAGAAGAAGGGTTTCCTGGGTCTCCAAAGAAGTCTCCAAGTCTGCCGTTCTTTCCAGGGTATAAGAATCGACTGAAATAGAAAAACAGACAAAAAACCCCCTAGTTATACCCGGCCTCAGGGCACTCACTAAACATCAAAATAAAATTCAGCAGAGATAACAAAGACCACACCAATTCCAGAATCTCAAGAGTCCATCATAAACTTCAGTTTTACAAAATGTATGAAACAGGCAAATTGGCAAACATGAGTCTACCTACCACCATGGAATGTTTTGATGATTCCACTGTTTTCTTAAAAAATGAGAGAAATAAAGAAGGTACTCAGTTACAGCCTCTTGAAATGCTTTACGGTGGTTCTCACTCTTCAGATGACAACTGAAGAGAATTCCTACCAAATTCTAATTTACTACCAGTTTATTATTTGAGGTATGTTTATCTACCCCAGTAATATCTCATCTCAGGGTCCTTAAGCACTGAGCAGGAAGAGTAATCACAATCGTCATACCTTTCCTGAATGTGACTTGCTATCACTGCAAGTTTGTTGGAACGATTCATGAACAAATGAGAATTTCCCAGCACCATCACAGCATCAATGCATTTTGACAGAGTAAACTGTTGAAACAGAGAAGACAAAAGAATCTAAACCAGCTACCCAAAATCACTATGTTCAGATAATTATTCACGCTAAAAATCTGCTCTGGAGTTCCCTTCTCCAAGGTCATAAGCAAAAACATTGGAAAGGTATAGTTTTCTGATTCTGAACAGCACAGACTTGCTCATCTCTGACTTGCTTAGAAAAACAACACATGGCAGGTCAGGTCTCATGGAAGAGAGCAAAAGGAAGGAAGAGCTATATTGGGGGATGGGATGGAACTGGGGAAGTGGGAGGAGATATGGTCATTTTTTATAAACATGATGATTGATTTGTGCTCCAGTTGACCTAGATAAAATTTAGTCAGTAGAATCAATCTTTACTAATGCTAGTTATCAAGAATCGTCCTTTCTTTCTCTTCCCATACAGAACTGTCTGCCAGGTACAATTTCATCCTCCCCAATAATCAAAACTGTTCAATTTGAAATAGAAACTCAAGAAAGACTAAAATTCCAACCGAGACAAGAAATCACATCCAAAGACATTCATTTTCACTGTTATTGTTCCAGCTGTTATACTGTTAATCAATACAACTTATTTGTTCATAAATAAATGTATTCATAGCAAAAATATGGATCATTAAATCTGAAAAAGAAACTATAGTTTTCTAATTTTACTTATGAGACCACTTCCTCTTCAGTACAATATTCCACAAATGGTTTTTTGTATAACACTCAGGAAATAGTAAACATGTCACATCTTCTGTGATAAAATTACTAGCAAACTATTGCTACACATAGAAGAGATAATACATATTGATTAAATTGGTAATTGTAAAGTCTTTCAATTAATTCATTCACTAAATATGCTGAGAACCTATTATGTGCCATGTGAAGACCCTTTTTTTCATGGAATTTACATTCTGACAAGTATTAATATTACTAAAGAAATAAATACTTTAAGCAGAAAACAAAACCGATAAATTTCACTCACTCTCTTTCTTAAAATGTAAAACAAACCTATTAAAATTTCTACACACAACAAAAAACAACTAAACCAAAGTGAAAGGCAAATTACAAACTGGAAAAAAAAACTGCAAGACACGAAAGACAATGAGTTAACCTTTTAACATAAAGAGTATTCACAAGCCAGTTAAAAAAGAAGGGACACCCAAAGAGGAAAGTGGGAAACTCCCCCAGAGGAAAACACAAAGGGCCATTAGATATACTAAAAGAAGACTCAGAGAGTTTTTGGTGCATCATACTGGCAAAAGATAAAATAAGGAAACAGAGCATCTTGTGTTAGTGCCAAAAAAAAAGGAATCCTCATATACCACTGATGAGAGTTCAAAGTAAGACAGTCTTCCTGGAGAGTATGATAACATGTAGTGATACGCTGGACCAGCCACACAATGGAATTCTACTCAGCAATAACAAGAAATGAACTACTGATCCATGTAGCAACATGGACAAATGTCAAAGTAACTATGCTGAGGAAAAACAATAGACCAACAGACCAAACAAGAAAAACCCAATAACAAAAAACCAACTATATATACTGTTTGATTCCAGGTATGCTGTTGCTGCTGCTGCTAAGTCGCTTCGGTTGCGTCCGACTCTGTGCGACCCCACAGATAGCAGCCCACCGGGCTCCCCCATCCCTGGGATTCTCCAGGCAAGAACACTGGAGTGGGTTGCCATTTCCTTCTCCAATGCATGAAAGTGAAAAGTGAAAGTGAAGTCGCTCAGTCGTGTCCAACTCTTAGGAACCCCATGGACTGCAGCCCACCAGGCTCCTCCGTCCATGGGATTTTCCAGGCAAGAGTACTGGAGTGGGGGGCCATTACCTTCTCCGTGATTCCAGGTATATACATACCTTAAAAATACAAATGAATCTATAGTGATATTAGGCAGATAAGTGGCTACCTCTGGGAGGGAACAGGGAGAGATGGGTGAGAGAAATTCAAAGGAATATGAAGAAACTCTGGGAGTGATGGATTTATGTGTTTTTGTTTTGTTTTGTTCTTTTGGATATGTCGATCAGCTTACAGGATCTTAGTTCTCCAAACAGGGACGAAAGCCAGGCCACCACAGTGAAAGCACCGAGTCCTGACCACTGGACTCTCAGGGAACTCCTATGAATCTGTATTTCATCATTTTGATTGTGGTGATAATTTCATGAATGCATATATACGTGAAGACATAACACTTTCAATATGCGCAACTCACCATACATTAACTTGATAAAGTTATGATCAAGTACATAACTTGTTCTTAATGGTGAGAACATGTCTAATTTAAGAATCTAATTAAGAACATGTCCAATTTAAGAATTTAAAAATTGGACATAACATTTTTATATGAATTTCATCAAAGAAAATATACAGATAGTTAATAAGCTTATGAACAAAAGACTCAACATCATTAGTCATTAGGGAAATGCAAATTAAAACCACAATGAGGTACTACCACTTATCCTAGAAGGACTATCATCAAAATGACACATGACACTTTCCTGGCGGTCCAGTGGTTAAGAATCCACCTGCCAATGCAGGGGACGTGGGTTCAGTCCCTGGTCCGGAAAGATTCCACGTGCCACAGAGCAACTAAGCAATGGGCCACAACTACTGCGCCTGCGGGCTACAACTACTGAAGCCCGTGCGCCCTGACGCTGGCATTCCACAGTAAGACAAGCCCACACACTGCAACTAGAGAGGAGGCCCCGCTCACCAAAACCAGAGAAAGCCGCATGCAGCCACAAGGCCCAGCAGAGTCAACAATAAAAAATAAAGGAAATTAATTAATTTTTGAAAAAAGGACAGGAATTTCCCTAGCAGCCCAGGAAAGACTCCACACTTCCACTGCAGGGGGCATGGGTTTGATCCCTGGCTGGGGAACTGAGATCCCACATGCTCTGGGTCATGGCCAAATAAACAAATTAATTAAATAAATAAAACAGCCTAGTCCCAAGTTCTCTTAAAAAATAATAAAAGAAAAAAGCTACCATCAAAAGCTACATACTATAGGATCTATTTATGGAACAAAACTATAGACCTGGAGAACATATTATTAGATTAGTACCAGGGACTAGAAAGTTGCAACAACCATAGAGGGAGCACCGGGGAGCTCCTTGGGATAGAACAGCTCTGTGTCTTGATTGTGGTGGCAGTTGCCCAAATCTTACATGTGCTAAGACTGCAAGAGCTAAACATACACACACAGGTGCACGCAAAACTGGTTATCTGAATAAGGTCTAGAGATTGTACTGATGTCAGTGTCCTGGGTTTGCTCTTTGTACTGCAGTTACAGAAGATGTTAGTACTGGGGGAAGCTGGAGCCAGAGCACACAGACCTCTCTGTACCAGTTTTATAATTTCCTGTGATTCCATAACTATTTCAAAATAGAAAGTATTAAACAAAAAGACTATATATTATATGGAATCAATATATGAAATGTCCAGAAAAAGCAACAGAGAGACGGAAACCAGACGAGTGGTTGCCTACAACTCGGGGGAGGGCTTCCCAGGTGGCTCAGTGGTAAAGAATCCACCTGACAATGCAGGAGATGTGGGTTCAATCCCTGGGTCATGAAGATCCTCTGAAGAAAGAAATGGCAACCCACTCCAGCATTCTTGCTTGAGAAATCCCACAGACAGAGGAGCCTGGTGGGCTACAGTCCATGGGGTGGTAAAGAGCTGGGCATGACTTAGTGACTAAACAACAATAACAGCTAGGGCGTAGAAGCAGTGACCGACTGCAAACAAGCACAAGGGAACCTTCTGGAAATAGAAGTTTTCTAAAATGGAATTGTGGTAGTGGTGGTTATACAACTTTACTGTGATTTTTACTAAAAAACACTGAATTATACATTATAATGGGTGAACTTTATGGTATGAAATTATACCTCAATAAAAAAGCAATATACACATATACTCAGTCAAATCAGAACTATCCAAAAGCCTTCCCAAGTAGCCTTACCTGAGACTCCTTTAATGCTTGCTTTCCCCACCAAATAGGGTTGGTATCAACTATGATAACTAGAAGATTCAATTCATCTTCTGCAAATATTAACAAAAAAAAAAAAATTAGCCTCATAAAAGTGTTTGGGAACGCATGTACACTCGTGGTGAATTAATGTCAATGTTTGGCAAAACCAATACAGTAATGTAAAGTAAACTAAAGTAAAAATAAAAATTATAAAAAAAAAAAAAGTGAAACAAAGCTAACGTTTCCAATTTGTAAATTAAATCCAAAGCAAGCACCACTACATGCATTTCTATGTATATAAGCTACAATCATGAAAGGAACACAAGATCAAGTTCTTTTAAAGACTTAAAGCTCTGGAGGCCCTTAGTGAGCTCTTGCTTGCCTTCTGCACATTGACACCTCTCATGCACTGCAATAGCCGCCTCCAGCCTTTTTGGCACCAGGGACGGGTTTCATGGAAGACAATTTTTTCCACAGGTTGTGTGTGTGGGGGGGGGTGATGGTTCATTCCAGGATGACTCAAGAGCACTACATTTACTGTTCACTTTTTTTCTATTATTGTTACATTAGCTACACCTCAGATCATCAGGCATTAGGTCCCAGAGGTTGGGGACCCCTGCAGTAGACTATGAACACTGTGCAGTGGGACTCTTGTCTCTTCTGTCACTGTTTGTTCTCTGCTCTCAACACAATGCCTAGCATGGGGTGGATGCTCAATAAACACTTTATGACCCCAAAGATACATGCATCACAGATGTCTGGTCAAGGACAGAGGGCACTGATGGACCAGCACTAAGAATCACTAGCAGAATTTCAGGCATGGGGTAGGGCTGGGTAGAGAGAGATTTAAAGGGAGACGCAGAATCAGTCTGGCTCTAGGTACATCAAATCACCTTCCAGCAAGGCCAATTACAATTAGTAACCAATCTTTAAAAGGTAAAAACCAGAGTGAAAAGCAATGGCTATGTAAAGACTTTATTGTGAAAAAAATTAGGCTACTCTCTACAAAGTGAAAGACACAACGAAACAGGCTAACACATTATTAATTCAACAAACACTTACACTGAAGTACCACTGTTAGGTGTTGGGGATACTAGATCCAAGCTCTCAGGGAGAGCCCTGAGGTGACAGACATATGAACCAGTAAGCATACACTGTTACAAAAAACCCAGGATGCTCATTTAATAGCAGAAAGCAGCAATGCCTTGCTTACATACCCATATCCTATTTACTCTCCAAGGTCCCAAACCTTGCTACCTCCTTATTCAAAAGTCTTCCCCAGGTCTTCCAACAAGTCCTGGCTCCCCCATCTCAAAAGAGAGGAAATGTCAGCCTTTCTGTGTCAGACCTAGCACATATAATCCTATCTTGCTGTCCCATTGTTGACAGCTCAGAAAGCGACTTAATGCTTGTTGTTGCTGAGTCCAACTAAGCTGTGTCCGACTCTTGTGTGACCCCCGTGGACTATAAGCTGCTAGGCTCCTCTGTCCATGGGATACTCCAGGCAAGAACACTGGAATGGGTAGCCATTCTCTTCTCCAGGGAATCTTCCTGACCCAGAGATTGAACCCATGTCTCTCCTGCATTGGCAGGCGGGTTCTTTACCAATGAGACACCAGGGAAGCTATCTTTCACCAATTATAAGATGTACTCCCTCCTTTTTTTTTTTAACATTTGACAGTTGCTGAATCCAGGAAGGTACCTACCATTATGACTGATCACATTTTTTCTCTTAGTGATATATTAAATAAAATAAAAGCAAATTTCATAATCATATTGTCTTAGATTAGATGAAATATGGTATTCCTATTTCACAAGAGAAAGTAACTTGCTCTAAGTCACATGGCCTGCTAACAAGTAGCAAAGCTCACACCCAGCTCTGAAGACAGATCTGCTTGACTCTAAAGACTGTAGCTAAAAATGACACAGATGAATCTACTTGCAGGGCAAGAACAGAGACACAGACATAGAGAAGGGACATGTGGACACAGTTGGGAGATTAGGATTGACATATATGCACTACCATGTGTAAAACACTTAGCTAGTGGGAAGCTGCTGTATAGCACAGGGAGCTCAGCTTGGTGCTCTGTGATGACCTAGATGGGGGCTGCGGGTGTGAGGGAGGGAGGGAGATACATGGAGGAGGAGATATCTGTATACAGATGGCTGACTCACTGTATGCTATTGTACAGCAGAAACTAACACAACATTGCAAAGCAATTATACTCCAACAAAAAAACTGACATAAACACTGTGGCTTTTCAGTGCCCTATTGCCTCCTTCTGACCACCCACAGTGCTGTCTCTCTTCTGATGACAGTACTCACGACCTCATTTTACACTTAGCTGTGCTTCTGATCTCTCTTCCCCACTCAGCCCTCTAAATTGTGGACTTCTTAGAAAATGAGGAATGTTGTGTAAATCACAGAACAAAGTGTTTAGCACAGAAGAGTCACTTAATAACTTAAGGGCCTGTCTCTCTCCCACAGGCCCTCACTTCTCTGCCCAAAAGCCTTTGGCCTTATCATCAGGTCCCACTCCCCATTCTCAGAACCATACATTCCTTGCTACTATCAAGTCTGAGAAAAACAAAGCGTCACCTATCAGGAGAGGTGTGAATCCATACACATGGACTGTCCCTGTGGATTTCTTTCTCTGGGTCTCTACCCCCTCATTCATAGACAGGGGCCATACCAGATCTGCCTCCTTCAGAGAGTTGTGATATTAAAACAGAGAAATGATGCATGGACAATTGTTACTGCCCCTGAAAGGACCTATTTCTGTTCTTGCTCTCCACAGTCCATTTCCCACACAGCAGTCAAAGTAATCTTTTAAGATAGTAAATCAGGGAATTCTCTGGCAGTCCAGTGGTTAGGATTCAATGCTTCCATTGCAAGAGGCCATGGGTTGGATCTCTGGTCAGGGAACTAGGATCTCGCAAAAAAAAAAAAAAAAATCGTAAATCAGTAATACTTTCTTGCTAGGAGCCCTAAAACAGCTTGTATTTCACTTAAAATGGTGTTCTGGTCCCAGAAGGGACCTGTACCTGGCTAGCTAGCTCTCTGATCTCATCCCTCTATCCCACCCTGCTCCCATCACCCTGGCCTCTTTTTCCTCCCTTTAAGACATCAAGCTTCCTAACTGGTAGTTTAATGTGTGAACGAAAGTCTCCACCCTCCTCAAACCGCAGGTGTCCCCTTTCCGTCTTCCCATTGCAACGTATTGGCTCAATTTGTCACAAGGCCTTCACAGAGCCTTTATAAAGTCACTCAAGTCTTAGTCTGAATATCACTAGTCTTCCCTGGACCCATATCGAAAGCAGCTCCTCCTGGATCATCCCTGAATCGCAATCGACACCATCATCACTTTATACTATCGTCACAGCTCTTGTCACCCTTCGAAATTATTTTTTACTTACTTGCCTACTGTCTGTCTCGCTCACTAGACTGTAACCTCCGCTAGTCTGTCATGTTCTCTATGTATCTCCCAGGGCATGAAATAACGCCTGGCACACAAGAGGCGCTCCAAAAATATTTACTGAATGAATGAACGAATGAATACATTTGCTACTCCTTTAAAGAACAAACAGGCTCCACCCAGCCCCCAAAATACAGTCCATTTGGTAGGTCATCGCCGGGCAAAGTCTGCTTAGTCCCGGGGTCCGGCTCCCGCCGGCGCGACCCTCACCGTCTGAGACCATGGCGACCAGAGTCCCTCGGCGAACAGCCACTTGCAAGCAAGCCAACCTACCGAAGTGTACGAACCCCGACTTCCGGCGCCGCCGAGTGACGTAAGAGATGGCGTGGCTCAGGCCCCTCGCCTTACCCACAGCCCCGCCCCCAAAGCGCCGGAAGTGGAGTGTAGAGCGTGGCTGCGCGCTGTCAGTCAGTGTGGTGTAGAGTCCGCGCGGCGGCGGGACCAGTCCAGGCGTCTCGTGCGGCTCTGGGCCTCTCAGGCTCCGCGGTCCAGAGTGCACCATGGACAACAAGGGTAACTTGGGACGCGTCGGGCCTGTTGGGCCTAGAGCGGAGCCGCTCAGGGATCCCTCCACCTCACACGCCCAGACTGGGCTACGGGCGCGGTTAGTTTTCAAGCTCAGGCTGTTCGGTCGGATGTGGTCCCTCTAGTCAGAACTAAAACCCTCTCGCTGCTCGTGTATACAGGGAATGGGTCTTGGGTGTATCCCCAGACATCCCTTCTGCCCACGCTTTCCAGTGCCCTCCAAAAAACGTGAGATTTCGGACGAATGTGCGGGTCTTCGAAGTCTTGATTTCTTCATACGTGAAGTATGAGTAAGACTCCCTGAACCTGCCTTGTTGAATCTGGTACCAGAATCAAAAGAAAGGCGTATTTGATGTGCCTGTCTAGAGTGGTTATCAAGGTGTTTTATTAAGTGAAGAACAAGGGCAAACTAATATGCATATAGTACCTTTCATGTAAAAAAGCAGAGTAGACTTCTAAATCACATACATATGTATGTAGGTGAATAGGCTTGACTTGGCATAGACTGTGTGCAGGGGTGCAGGAGAAATCAGTAAGCAGGTTGACTCGGATTTTTTGCAGACTTGGGGTCAAGAATAAGAGTGAGAATGACCTTTCACTATCATTTGGTGGGGCTTAAATTTTATTCCATATTACACGGGCTAGATTTTTCAAAATGAGAAAGAGCTTGCAAATAGTAAAGTGATGTCATCTCTATTCCCATCAACATTTTCTGTGTCCCTGAAGCCAAACACCCTGCAAAGGAACTATTTTTTAAATTAGTTTGCTTTTTAAAGTGAGCAGTCATTGATAAGCTCTGTGGTTGTCTCTCCTGCTAAATGAATTCACTGAATCACTTTTTTCTCCCTTCCCAGAGTTAATCGAATACTTTAAGTCTCAGATAAAAGAAGATCCTGACATGGCCTCAGCAGTGGCTGCCATCCGGACTTTACTGGAGTACTTGAGAAGAGATACAGGTAAAGGGGGTCCGCCTCCATCGCTCCCGGTGTTAGGAAAGTCAGGTTGTAACTGTTAAAATTGTAGAAAGTGAGAGATGGGTGTGTGCTGATATAAGGTAATACAGCCTCAAACTCAGTTTCTCCCTTCATTTCAGTCTTTTCAACCTGGAGAGAGCCCTCAAGTTAGGATCAAATGGGTCTCTTTTCACAAATGAAATATACTTTGTTTTTTTTTTAAATTTTTTTTGATGTGAACCATTTTTTAAAAAGTCTTTATTTTTTATCATGTTGCTTCTGTTTTATGTGTTGGTTTTTTGGCTGTGTGGCATATGGGATCTTAGCTCCCCAACCAGGGAGCTGTTTGATAACCAGCACCCCCTGCACTGGAAGGCGAAGTCTTTAACCACTGGACTGCCAGGGAAGCCCCTGAAATGTACTTTGAATCAAGAAGGACCATATTATGCCAGGTTAACTGTGAAGCTTAAATTATAGCAATCGTTCAGCTTTACAAGTGTTTATTGAGCTTCTGTCTTGTGACAGATTCTTTGCAGTTGTATAGAGAATGTTCTAGTATAAATTCTAGCTTTAATATCATCATTGTGAGCACTGCAAATTCAGTCATCCCAAATGTAAACATCTGGGTATAAACAAAATAATAATAAAAATAATAAAGTATTCTTTAATTTAAAGGGCTGACCTAGAGATGCATGTCTCTAAGACAACCTCCGGGATCTTCCCATTATACTTATACTAATATCCAAACATCTAAGCCTTACCCACAGCACCCTGCAGACCTCTTCAGTCACTACTTAATTTCCTTCCAGGTTGTCCCTCGCTGAACTGTGCTTCACTCTGGCCTTTCTCATACCAATTTTATTCCCATCTCGGGGCCTTTGCGTTGGTATAGTCTGCATCTGAGACTCTGCCCACTGCATCTTTACTCAGCTGGATACTTTCTTACTCAGGTCTCTGTTTAAAAGGCCCGCATTCCAAGAGATCATCCCCTGTTAACTCTTGTCTGAAGTAGTTCCACCTTTTGCATCATTCTGCTTTTTTCTGTCCTCAATTCAATCTGAATAACTTGTTTATTTCTCTGTGTGCTTGTTTACTGTCTACCTCTCCCAGTAGAAAGAGAGTCCTGGAAATTCCCTGGCAGTCCAGTGAAGGACTCTGCACTTCACTGCCGAGGGGATCAGGGGAACTGAGATCCTGCAAGCCAGGCAGCACAACCAAGAAGAGAAAAGGAAAGGAAAGGAAAGGCAGTTTCATCAGAACAAGGACTGGTCATGTTCACTGATGTTATCTCTGGCATCTAGGAAGTGTGTGTGCTCAGTTGCTTCAGTCGTGTCCAACTCTTTGCGACCCCATGGACCATAGCCCACCAGGCTCCTCTGTCCATGGAATTTCTCAGGCAAGAGTACTCGAGTGAGTTGCCATGTCCTTCTCCAGGGGATCTTCCTGACCCAGGGATCAAACCTACATCTCCTGCATTGCAGGCAGTTTATCTGCTGAACCATCAGAGAGCCTGGCTACAGCCTACACCCAGTCCACTGGCTGAATGAATGAATGAATGAATGAATCACAGACCCATCAAGGGGCTCTGATACTGAAATGAACATCATGTTGCTCATGTGATCATTCCAGGGGAGACAATCCAGGGCCTGAGGGCGAATCTCACCAGTGCCATAGAGACCCTGTGTGGCGTGGACTCTTCCGTGGCCGTGTCGTCAGGCGGGGAGCTCTTCCTGCGTTTCATCAGCCTTACCTCCCTGGAATACTCTGTAAGCCCTGCCCTCCCCCAGTCATGACTCTGCTTCTGTGTTTGGCCACAAGTATTCCCAGCTTGACCGGGATCCTCCCCTTCCCCTCATGTTGCTCTTTTTATTTTTTCCCTAGGATTACTCCAAATGTAAAAAGATCATGATTGAACGGGGAGAGATTTTCCTCAGGAGAATATCACTGTCAAGAAGTAAAATTGCAGATCTGTGCCATACTTTCATCAAAGATGGGGCGGTGAGTACGTCATGATCGTGGGTGGTGATCGGGAGCAAGGACTTTGGCATCAGACTCCTGGCGTAAAATCCTGCCTCTGCCACTTACTTGCTGTGTGATCTTGGACAAGTTACTTAAACTCTCTGTGCTGTACTTTTCTCATCTTTTCAAATAAGGGTAATTATAGTACTTATCTCAGGGCTGCTGTAAGGATTAGTGAGATGGTGTATGTGAGGACTCTGCAGGATGCCTGGCACGCACTAAGCAGTGTCTAAAGGTAGATGTTATATCATAGGCAGTTATCATTGTAAAGAGGCAGAGGAAAACCCTGGGACAGCATGGGTGATTCTTGATTTGATAAGCTGTCTTACTAAAGAAGTGTTTCTTTCTTACGGATATGTACTGATCTGAATTAAATCAGCACAGCTCTTGTCACTGGTTCATCCTGACTCTCTTCCTGCTGAAGGTTAGCACTGGATTGAGATTTCTTCATCTTCATTCCAAATGCTGTCACGGAGATGCAAAGCTGCCAGGTGTTGATAACCTAAGTGAGGAAAGACAGGAGCAGCACATTGTCAGTCTCTCAGCAAAGGGGTCATAAAACTTTTATGACGTCTCTTCTGCCAGCACACATCCTTTCTGCCAACTAAGACTCCACTGACTGTGAAAGTATTTACTTGCATCTGGACTCTGAAATCTTGTCCTCTGTTTTATTACTCCCTTCCCAGCCTCTGAATTATGTTATTAAATAAATGACGTAATAGATGCAGCTGGCACTGGTACAAAAGCCAGCTTCAAACAAAGCCATTCTGAGACCAGGTGGAGGCAAGCTGGTGACTGCTTCTCACGGAGGCCTCCTCCTTCCCAGCAGTTGCACTACAGAGTTTGTTCATCCTCGTGGAGTTTAATGTGTAGTAACCATCTGCATCAGTGCTATTTAGGGTAAATTATGAGCAGAGTGGCTTAAATTCAAGCATGCAGGTGAACCACCTGGAGATCTTTTTAAGTGCATATTCTGGGACTTCTCTGGCAGTCCAGGGGTGAAAACTTTGCACTTCCAGTGCAGGAGGCATGCTTTCAATCCCTGGTCAGGGAACTAGGATGCCCCTGTGCCATGCAGCATGGCCAAAATTTTTTTTTTAATATAAATTTGTAAATATAAATTAAAATGCACATGCTGGTTCAGTGAGACAGGTGGGGCCTGAGAACCTGCATTTCTAACAAGCTCTCAGGCAAGACCCAGAAAGGAGCCAGGGAGCTGGTCCCTCCACCTTACTTTACTCTGTCCTCTGCACTCTGTTCCTTAGAACATCTTGATTCCATCTAAGTATCTGCAAATTGTGTCCAGTCCATAGTTTGGTTGTGTTTACCCCAAATTGTATAAAAGTTTTAAAAAAGGAGTCAACATTGAAATGCTGGATTTTAGCTCCTCTAGAAAAATCAGAGGATCTAGCAACAGTGGGCCCGATGTGACAACAGCCGGAGGTCAGCCTTCGTACTCTGCTGCTGGCCCCACCAGCCTCTGCATCTCTCTATGCCAGCTGCCTGGTGCTTGAAGGCCCAGGTGTGCAGACTAGGTCTTAGAATTAGGGAAACCAACCCAAGGGAACCTAACAGCCTTCAGACAGAAAGGCTTTTGTATCTGAGTAACACCATGTGGAGATGCCACTTCTGTGCTTGCTGTGAAAAGATGAGACCCATGATATATTCCTCTGGCAGAAACCTTTTTCAGATTGTATCAATAGGGACTTCCCTGACCATCCAGTGGTTAAGACTCCAAGCTTCCTTGCAAGGGGCAAGGGTTTGATCCCTGGTTGGGGAACTATGATCTCGCATGCAGCGTGGTATGGCAGAAACAAAAAGTATAATTATATGGGCTTAAATTCAGTGTTGTCAACGATCTGCTTTCTGATTACAGTTGATTTGTGTGAAAGTATACAGAGAAGCTTTAGGGTAACAGGAACACACAGTGGAGTGGCAGAGAGTCTGAGTGATTGTTGGAAGTTTGTACTTTTGACAGAGCTTTCTCTACCCACAGAGAATATTAACACACGCCTACTCCAGAGTGGTCCTGAGAGTCTTGGAAGCTGCTGTGGCAGCCAAGAAGCGTTTCAGTGTGTACATTACAGAGTCACAGCCTGACTTATCAGGGCAAGTATCTTTCCATGTGGTCATGTGTCCAGCAATCCCTTTAATGAGCAAACTGACGATGAGACTCCATTGTAAAAGGAGCCAGACGAAGTCCCCGATTTGTCTGTCAATCAGCAGCCTTTCACACTGCCCATCCCTGCTCCTGGAAGAAAAATCACCATGAATTTGGAGTAGGTCACAGTACAGCATCTAGGGGTTTTATTTAGTACTTAAATCAGATATAAATTGAAAGGTTTATATCAAGGAATAGGTAGTTACATTTCTTATGTATCCAGAACATAATAAAACCCCTTTTTTTCAGAATTTACATATCCCTGCACAGCTCCAAGAGCACAGTTTTCCTAAAATACATACTTTTAAGAATCCAAATGCTCCCTTAGTCCAGAATCTTGAGGTCAGCCCCTTAGTCCCTTAACTGAGGGGACTTCCCTGGCGGTCCAGTAGTTAAGACTCCATGCTTCCAATGCAGGGAGTGTGGGTTTAAGACTTCAAATATGGTCCACATTAAAAAAAAAAAAAAATTTACTGAGTTTCTAGCTAATGTGATTTATCATTGTCCAAATTAGGTGACTGTGATAGGGACTTTCTTTGACTTTCTCTAACATTCTCAAAATGTCACTTTCAGTAAGAAGATGGCCAAAGCTCTCTGCCACCTCAACGTCCCTGTCACTGTGGTCCTTGATGCTGCAGTTGGGTAAGCGCCCGGCTCCCCTATCACGGTTACGTTTCCTCACCCACCCACTCCCAGGGTTGGCTTGGAGCAGTTTCCAGATGGAGGGTCCCAGTCTCATTCATAAAACGAGAGTGGGCAGTGTCCTGCCTCCTAATTGACAGCGGCGATAAACCAGCAAGTGTTCATGATAAGAACCGGATGGTGTACACACAAGACAGGGCTGTAGGATGCTGGGGAGAGCTGGATACATGTTGTCATGGTGCATTTTTAAAAAATACGTACTTGGCTGTGTCAGGTCTTAGTTATGGCATGCAGGATCTTTAATTGCATGTGGGATCTAGTTCCCCGACGAGCGATGGAACCCAGACCCCCTGCACTGGGAATGCAGAATCTTAGCCACAGGACCACCAGGGAGCCCCTCATGGTGCATTTTAAGAGAGAGGCACAGTGACTGGGTCAGCATTCGTATCAGTTCTCTCTCTCCATCTAAAGACATGGGCTGTCGTCAGTGCACTCCAGAATTTTTCATCTCCTGTGTACAACTTCACTCCTAAAGCTGAGGTGACACGCTCCATGGATTGGCAGCATGGCTTATAAGAGAAAACAGGAATAATAATTCCTTGGGAAGAAAACACACAGAGAGATGCTTAAGGAAATTAGGAATGTGTTTGCTGCTGCTAAGTCACATCAGCCGTGTCTGACTCTGTGTGACCCCATAGATGGCAGCCCACCAGGCTCCCATCCCTGGGATTCTCCAGGCAAGAATACTGGAGTGGGTTGCCGTTTGCTTCTCCAGTGCATGAAAGTGAAAAGTGAAAGTGAAGTCACTCAGTCATGCCCGACTCTTTGTGACCCCATGGACTGCAGCCTACCAGGCTCCTCCATCCATGGGATTTCCCAGGCAGGAGTACTGGAGTGGGGTGCCGTTGCCTTCTCCAGGAATGTGTTTAAAAGTAAACATTTTGGGGACTTCGCTGGCAGTCCAGTGGTTAAGATTCTGTGACTTCACTGCATGAGCATGGGTTCAGTCCCTGGTCTGGGAACTAAGATCCTGCATGCTGCACTCTATGGCCAAAAAATAGGGGGGTGGGGGGGAGTAAACATTTTGAAGGATTCTAGTAATTGCTCGTTTTAAAAGGTAAATTGGCCCCCACCCTACCTGCAAAATTCTTGAATGGCGTAACATTTTTTTCCAACTT
The DNA here is from genome assembly GCA_006410935.1 of Redunca redunca. Taxonomy (NCBI): domain Eukaryota; kingdom Metazoa; phylum Chordata; class Mammalia; order Artiodactyla; family Bovidae; genus Redunca; species Redunca redunca. Next base: position 297,536 of record SJYQ01014680.1, read on the forward strand.
CAGATCACATCAGGTTTTTAAATTTTTGTTTTGTTCGTATTGATGTAGAACGAAAAATAGTGTGCCACGTGCAGTAGAGATAAATGCTGGGTCATGAAATCCTTGCTTCAGCTGCACATGTAAGCGTGTGTCTACTGGGTGGCAGCAGGAGTTATACACCTTATCGTGGTGTCATCAAAATGGGTCTTGGTGCCCCTGTAGCAGAACCAGTAACAGTGCCAGGGGCTGTCTCGGGTGTTCAGTGCTCCTTGGAAGAAAGTTATGAGAGGAACACACTTTGCTGAAAATGGGAGGATTAATCTTTGCAGGTGGTGTTGCAAGAGCAAAGAAAGAGCATTAAAAATTTGTTTTTCATTTTTGTAGCTACATCATGGAGAAAGTGGATCTTGTCATAGTTGGTGCTGAAGGAGTTGTTGAAAACGGGGGAATCATTAACAAGGTAGGAGCATCAGTTCTCCACAGGCCCTTGCTCAGGGCATGGAGCTCCACTAACGACCTCGGACACCCAACCACATTGTGTGTTATGGTTCATTCCTCTAACCCTGCTTAGCCTCAGGATTCCACCATTGCTGCCAGTGGTTTCCCAGTTCCAGAGCCACTGCAGTGGGGTCAGTCAGATTCTGGTCAGACTTCTTTCTGCTGTGGAGATTGATCTGTGTAGACTAGGAGAACGTATTTATACTTATTCAAAACATCCTTTACTTGGAATTGGGTGTTTTCTTTTTAATGGAGCATATTTGACATCAGTATAATATTTAAAATTTAAAACTTATCTGTTGCTTCACATGGAAAGACTTCCTGATAGTCTGTTGTGTTTGATAAAGTATGTATAACGTAAAGTTTGCCATCATAATCTTTTTTAAGTGTACAGTTCAGTGTCATTAATTACATCTCACATTGTTGTGCAGCCATAACCAGTCTTCAAAACTTTTCCATCACCCAAAAGAACGGTCACAAAACTCTTTCTCTCTCCCCCATCCCCTAAGCTATTTTCTGTCTCCATGATTTTTTCCCATTCTAGGTACCTTATGTAAGTGGAATCACACAGTTATCTTCTTTTTGAGTTTGGTTTATTTCACTTGGCGTGTTCTCAAAGCTCAGCTGTACTGTCCAGGTGTCAGCGCTTCCTTCCTTCTTATGGCTGCATTATGTACCCGTGAATGGTTGGACCAGAGGGGTCTGTCCATTCAGCTGTTGATGAATACCTTCTGACTGTTATGACTAATGCTGCTAATAACATAGGTGTACAATTACTTATTTGAGTTTCTGTTTTCAATTCTTTGGCGTATATACTTAAGAGTAGAATTGCTGGATCATATGGTATTTCTGTTTAGCTTTTTGAGGAACTGCCAAACTGTTTTGCCCAGCAGCTGCATCATGTTACGTTCCCATCAGAAACACATAAGGATTCCAAGTTTCTCTATATCCTTGCCAATACTTTTTTTTTTAAATTATAATCATCCTAGCTTGAAACTCAGCCTTCAAAAAATTAAGATCATATGGCATCTGGTCCCATCACTTCATGGCAAATAGATGGGGAAAAAGTGGAAACAGTGACAGATCTTATTTTCTTGGGCTCCAAAATCACTGCAAATGGTGACTTGTAGCCACAAAATTAAAGGACGCTTGCTCTTGGAAGAAAAGCTATGACAAACATAGACAGCATATTAAAAAGCAGAGACATCCCTTTGCTGACATATAGTCAAAGCTGTGGTTTTTCCAGTAGTCATGTACAGATATGAGTTGGACCACAAAGGCTGAGTACCAAAGAACTAATGCTTTCAAACTGTGGTGCTGGAGAAGACTCTTGAGAGTCCCTTGGACAGCAAGATTAAACCAGTCAATCCTAAAGGAAATCAACCCTGAATATTAATTGGAAGGATTGATGCTGAAGCTCCAATACTTTGGCCACCTGATGGGTAGAGCCAACTCATTGGAAAAGACCGATGCTGGGAGAGATTGAAGGCAGCAGGGGAAGGGGACAACGGAGGATGAGATGGTTGGATGGCATCACCAACTCAATGGACATGAGTTTGAGCAAGTTAGGAGACCGAGTTGGACAGGACTTAGCGATGAGTAATCCTAGTGGGTGTGACGCGGTGTCTAATTGTGGTTTTGACTTGTGTTTCTGTAATGACTAAGACTCTTGAGCATCTTTTCATGTGTTTATTGGCCATTTGTAGATCTTTGGAGAAATAGCTATTGCTTTCTTTTTTAAAAGATCCTCTTTAATTCCAAAGCCAGAAGTACGTGTATTACGTTCACTCATAGACTTTCTGTTGCTTCCACTACAGATGTGCTGTAAGATCTCACCTTTCTCCACTGTTCTCTGACTTCCCAGATTGGAACTAACCAGATGGCCGTGTGCGCCAAAGCACAGAACAAGCCATTTTATGTTGTTGCGGAAAGTTTCAAGTTTGTACGACTCTTCCCACTAAACCAGCAAGATGTCCCAGATAAGTTTAAGGCAAGAGTTTTACATACTATAAGGGGTATTTGAGTCTAAACTGAAACCTTTGAAAAAATGCAGTGCTAAGAATGTTCCAGTAAGTTTTTCACTTCACACTGCTATTTTTTCTAATATATAGGATACAAAGATGAATTGGTGGTTGTTGAACAGTCTAACTTGTCCCCAGAATTTCAGTCTTTTGTCTCTCACTTAAGCACTAGATACAGGCCAAGCAGGCAGGGAAAGTTGGTAGGTAAGTCTAAAGTTTTGGGTCAGCTCTCTGGGCTCACCGGCCATCTCCATCACCTATTAACCATGTGATCTTAGGCAGTCCTTTCACTGTAAGGTTTATGAACTTCAGTTATCTGTACAGGGGTTGTGATGCTTCAGAGATAATCCATGGAATTTAGCACAGCACCTGGCATTTAGCTTTCTATAAATGCTCTAAACAGTTGTCTTGAGAGGTCTGGAGGGGTTACTCCAGCATACACTGGGATTGTCTTAAGAGGTCTGGAGTGGTTACTCCAGCACACTCACAGGACACATGGCTTAAGGCTTTCTCTAATGACCTGGCTGGCCCAAGCCGCACTCAGTCCCCTGGCCAGTGTGCAACACAGTTGGCCTCCCTGTTTCCAGCGGGCACTTTCAGGCAGGAGCACCTCAGTTACTCAGGCCAAGGCCTTACCAGTTCAGAGCCCTCAGTCTGTGGGGCAGACTAACGTTGCCTTCCTGTCTCCTCAGTACAAGGCGGATACTCTGAAGTCTGTACAGACTGGACAGGACCTCAAAGAGGAGCACCCGTGGGTCGACTACACCTCCCCTTCCTTAATCACGCTGCTGTTTACAGACCTGGGGGTGCTGACGCCTTCGGCCGTCAGTGACGAACTCATCAAGCTCTACCTGTAAACACTGGGTCCTTTCCTGCTGGTGGACGTCGGATATGGGGAGTAGTCTCTTGGCCCCTCAGTGAGCCAGGCCAAAACTGAATTGGTTTTCTGAAGTTTTATGGACTAAGGACTTAAAATCCTAACTCTTGGGAAATTTTTTTATTCATTTCAGTCCCATCTAAAATGCATTCATGGTTCCTCTAAAGCCCAACCTAAATTGTGCTCTTATGGTTTCCATATATTTCCAGACACTTCCATTCATGTCCAGTTTCCAGGAATATAAGATTATTGGCTGTTTGACTGATGGATGAAGATGTGCCCACTCTCCCTCCCTTCCCCTTCCCCACATTCCAGACTGATTTACCAAAAGCATCCATGAAAGACAAGCAGGCCCATGAGGGCAGCGGTCCGAACTACAGCCAGGTGCCCCTCCAGTAGCCAGCAGCTGCCCAGGACCAGGCTCCACGCAGTGCTGGATGAAAAAGGCAGGCAACACTCAGGCTCCCAGCGGTGAACACAAGCTGAGCGCTGTCATCTCCACAAAAGAATCAAGGCAAATAGAGTGGATACTATTGCAAGAACCCAAGAACAGGTATTAATGGCCTCTTTGGCCGGAGTATCCTGCACGGCTCATCAGTTAGGAAGACGCCTTCCAGAATATTTGCAAACTTAAAATTCTATATCTGGGAAAAGATGTGACTTGAAACATATTTGGGTCCTGAACAGCTTTTTAAAATTGTTCTTGGGAACAAACTCAGCATCTTTTCAAATAAATTACATGGAAGATTTTGATATGGCGTTGCATTGCACTTCAAGCTGACCCCAGCCCAGCCAGAGGGCTCTGACACTAGATGTACAGTCCATCTTGGTAAAGACACTAGGCAGCCACCTTCACGTACTTAAGGCACAGTCGATTAGAAGTACAGTTTATTCAACAGGAGGTGTACTCATTTTCTTTCCCAGAATGACTTGCTGCTGCTTTTTCATATACTCACCAATAAAATGGTACTACGGGCTTTGTGGGATTTCAGTGCAGTATATCAAAGAGAACTGAGGGTCCAGAGGTAAAGACACCCAGGGAAGGGAGATCAGGAGCTGGAAAACACTGAGGAACTTTTAAAAGCTCTCAAATCAAATCTACTTCAGTAGCTTTATATTAAGTTTTAATAAGTATAAAATAGCCACCAAAAAATGAGCTCTTTAACCCATCAAAATAAATATTTGACATCTATTATTTACAGTTACATAAATTTACGTTTTCTTCTCTTAGACTTCAAGGCTGGTATGTTTTTAGTAAAATGCTCACGAGCATGAAACCCCTCACACCTGCCGTTTCTGCAACAGCAGCTCCCCAACAGCTGCTGAAAGTTCTGATGTTCCGTAGAAAGAAGCTCGAGCTGTCTGCTGAGTGGGGGCCAGCTCCTCACATTCCCCACTCCTGTGCGTTTCACCTGAGGGGTAGCAATCAGCAGTCATCTTCCAAATCTGAGATCTGTAAATCTTTGTTCGTTGATCTTTTGCCACTTGTCAACAGCCCCTTCTCAAATTCCTCTTCAGTAATTTTGCCTTTTTTTAACTTTTTCAAGAGCTTCGTGTCATTCAGAAGTTCCTCCAAGTCTTCATCCTCCATGTCAGAACCCTGAGTGCACAAGAGACCAACAAGCTACTGAATTTCTCAGCAACAGTGTTCTAAGTGAAACCAGCAAAATTTGGGGGGTTTTTTGGCCGCTCTAGGAGGCTTGTGGAATTCTAGTTCCCCAACCAGAGACTGAACCTGGGCCCCTCAGCAGTGAAAGCACAGAGTCCTAACCACTGGACTGCCAGAGAAGCCCCAAACCAGCACTTTTTAATCAATCGGGAATGACATGCTCTTAGATCAGCTTTCACGTACAGCACGTTCCCCAACCCAAGCCAAGAGAGAACAAAAATCTGAGAGTCCTACGCAGTTCCTACTAGAAGGCACTATACACTACACTTCTGTGAGAGTTGTTCAGAATTCTAAGTATTTAATTTTAAAAATTGCCAGCTTTACCTCTTCCCTTTTCCTTTTTTCATTCAGTTTTTTCTTCTTTTCCTTTTTGGCCTTCTGCTTTGACCAAGCTTTATTTTTTATAAATTTTCTTCTCCTGTCATTTTCTGTTTTCTCTTTTCTCTGCTGCTCCAATAATTGCTTCTGCCTCTGCTTTTCCCTGATTTTGTCTTTAAATGGAATGGTATCTGTGTTGACATCCACAGGCACGAAATCTGGAAACTGCTTTCCTCTCAACTCTGGCATCTTGGGCATCCTCAGCAGGGCAAAACCTCGTGCAAGACTAGCAAAATCAAGATCTGATTAAACCAAAACATCAAGAGTTAGCACACCCAAAATAGGACTGTAAGCATCAACCAATAGAATATTCACAGCAATGTAATTTTTTTCTATGTGATCTAATGGACTCATTTTAATTAGAATTAAAATAATTACATTTTTACTAAAAGAATACTTAGCAGCCAGTACCTAGTCAAACCCAAGGAAGACTTTTATTTTTATTTTTGGGGAGGCTATGCCACACAGCATGCAGGATCTTAGTTCCCTGACTAGGGATCGAACCCTTAATCCCTGCAATGGAAGCTCAGAGTCCAGGCAAGGTAAGTCCCAGTCTTTTAAATGCTTGGAAAACATTAACCCTGACATGGACCTAAGACAAAGCAGTTCCATATTTGTGCTCAACACAGGTGCTCAGCTGCTAAGTGGCGTCCAGCTCTGTGACTGCATGGACTGCAGCCCACCAGGCTCCTCTGTCCACGTGGTTCTCCAGGCAGAATACTGGAGTAGGTTGCGATTTCCTCATCCAGGGGATGCTCCCAACCCAGCAATCCAACCCATGTCTCTTATGTCTCCAGCACATTGGCAGGCAGGTTCTTTACCACCAGCGCCACCTGGAAAGCCCTTCATATTTGTAATACTTGTAAAAACCGTCAAATGTTTCAGATGGTGAACAGATCAAACTTACCCTTTAATCTGAAGATGAGGTTGCACTCATGCTTGGCATAAGCCTGGACGTATGACACAAAAGCTTTCATGCCCTTCTCAAACACGGCTCTGTCGGCCAGGGCCATGGCCTTGAGCTTTGGAAGGAGGTCGGCTGTGTTCTTCTGGAGTTTCATCTCCTGCAGGGGGCACTGCACAGGGACCACATCGTCACTTCTGGCTGGGACCACCTCCCGCCCAAGGCTACTTCATCAGAGCCAGTGCCAGTAAAATCAAAGGCAAAACCACTCATTTTAATCTTATCCAGTGGAGGCTTTGAAGCCCAGATCCAAACCAAGTATTTTACTTGGTCCAGAAAGTATTTTAAATTTTTTTAAGCAAAGTTTAAAATCAGATTTTACATAACAATCCTGATTTCTGGTTGGAAAATATGGTAATATAGGTCTGTGTTCCAAGTAATGACGCTCAGCTGGGGCCAGCAGTGGACCCCAGAGCCTCTCCACAGCCTTTTATAAAGCTATCACCAGCTCGGCCCCTAATCTACATTCGGGACCACTTTCTGGAAAAGAACTTTTCCAACTACCCTGGCTTTGGGAATTCCACAGAAATAAAGGAAGAGAGCTTACTTTTTGGTTAATTGCAAGGAAGTTGATGTACGACTCTTCCATGGGAAGGAGAAACACCAGCGCGCTGCCGCCATGGCCGATGCGGGCCGTGCGGCCACAGCGATGCACGAAGGCACTGGAACGACACGGGGTAGGGACAGTCACTGCCTGACAGCTCAGCAGAGCACTGGCCTCTGGCCATGCAGCTGACGTGCCTAAAATGACACCAGGAGCCGCCCGACTCCACGGCTCAGTCCCAACTCTGCCACTTACTAGTATTAGAGAAGAGCTGGCAATTAAATATACACACTGCAGACCAGAGAGCAATCTCTTAGACATTTAATGTCAACTATAAAACTTGTAAATTTATGCCCATCTGATGATACAGATAGGAAGACGTGGTCCCTGTGGAAAATTTGGGAAACAATGAAAAGTAATATAAAAGAGAAAATGTAAGTGATTTGAGTCTAACCCCTTACTCCACCCAGAATTAACAAGTATTGCTTAAGAGTTTGCATTTACAGGCATTTTCCTATGTTTGGAGGCATTTCCTAGAAATATATGCTTGCTCTCAGAATAACTGAAATCTCCATATGTAGGAGAAGGCGATGGCACTCCACTCCAGTATTCTTGCCTGGAAAATCCCATGGACGGAGGAGCCTGGTAGGCTACAGTCCATGGGGTCACTAAGAGTCGGACACGACTGAGTGACTTCACTTTCCCTTTTCACTTTCATGCATTGGAGAAGGCAATGGCAACCCACTCCAGTGTTCCTGCCTGGAGAATCCCAGGGATGGGGGAGCCTGGTGGGCTGCTGTCTATGGGGTCGCACAGAGTCGGACACGACTGAATCGACTTAGCAGCAGCAGCAGCAGTATATTTTTCCTTTAAACACTCTATGCATGTGCATTTCTGCAAGAACTTTAAAAGGTATCTGAAAATACAATACAGTATCACTACTGACCTATCAGTGATGACGCACCAGTTCCCCGACTTTTGCTATTTCCTAATGTTTTGACAACCATCATTATGTTTACCTTCCTCACTATTCCTGTTTCGTTAGACTAGATTCCTAGACAGAGCAAGTAACGTTCTCTGTACCTGGCATTACTGGGAGGATCATACTGCAAGACCCAGTTTACTTCAGGAATATCTATTCCTCGGGCCATCACGTCAGTGCACACTAAAATCCCACTAGAAAATAAGAAAACACCAGCTGAGTAAGGAGACCACTATTTCCCCACCATCAAGCAGTTGTTACTAATTTGAAGATGATGACAGTAAAAACAGATTGCAGAATCTCATGGAAGCAAATATATAGTAATAACATTTTGATTTTTCTTCCTCCTAAGACTCTCTAGGACTTCACAAGTTCTCAGTGAAATTTGTAAAGAGGTAGGGAGATAATGAAAAGATGAATGAAAAATAATGAAAAGATTTTTTAACTAGCATATTTCGATTGGGGAAGAAAAAAAAACCAAAAACACTATTTGGTCTAATCCTTCGCAGCCATTAAAAAAAAAATGAAATTTTCCCTCTCATACTGAGGTGTAATCATCAAGTCTATCACTCTGCCTAAAAGATTGTTGTTAATATAGCCAGAATCAATAAGATCACCGATTTTTTCGGTGATCAAGAAAAACAGAAAAGTATTATATCTATGCACAAACAAAGTCAAGTTACAGTCTCCAGAGACACAGCTTTCATATAGTGTAGTCAACCTGGAACCGTCAATGGGTTTCTCCCATGCACTCTGTCCACCCATTCATTCAACAAACAGCTTACCAAACCCTGGGCCAGAACTGGGCCAGATAGTGGAGAAGCCAAGAATGAACATAACACACAGGTTCCCGTTTTTATGGAGCTTACAACTGTGCAGGGACGTTGACAAGGAAGTCAGTGTAGCAAAGCGTAATGGGCTCAGGACAGAGGGTGGGGGGAGAAGACGTGATAACCGGATTAGAGAAGGAAGAGGGTTCCAACACACAAGAAGGTCTAGAGGCAGAGCAACCTGCAGAAGAGCAGAGAGGCTGGAGATCTGCCATCTCCAGGGAAGCCAACCCACCTCTGCAATTTGCGAAACTCCATGAAGATCTTATTGCGCTTGTATTTCATCTTTCCGTGAATGCACATTATCTTCACACCCTTCACCAGGGCCTCCAGAGCCTTTCCGTAGTACTCCACACAGGCGCAGGTGCTAGGGGAGGGGACAGGCGCTTTGATCCCTGGTCCGAGAACTAAGATTCCACATGCCGTGGGGCAACTGAGCCCTTGCGCCACAACAAGAGAAGCCTGCCTGCCACAACTAAAGAAAGGCCATGTGCTGCGACAAAGACCCAACACAGCCAAAATAAAAAATGTTTAAAGATCTGTGCCAAGTGGCCGCTGCCGGATTCCCCACTGTTTTCCACGAGTAACATCAAATGTAAGGATGCAGTTTTTACACACCAAGGGCCACAACCCACAGATCTTGAAAGTAATCTGGTGAGTCCTAAAATCAATTTAGTGAGTCTGAACCAGCATTTTTAAAAAATCAGAGCAGAACAGAAAAGAAAGCACCAGAATGCCTCCCACCTAGTCAAGTGCAGTTCTGTGAAATCTTTGTTTCAATTGTGTGTGTGCCTGTGTGTGAGACAGAGAGAGAGAACCAGGTTGTATTTCTAACTAAGGGTCAATATAGTTACTGCAGGTGAAATGATGGGTGGAAAAGAAACATGAAATTCTTTGGGTATGCCAAAGAACACAGGACATACCCCAGCCTGGCAGACACTAGGCTGGCTGATTAAACAGCATCCCAACCACTTCCTCCCTCATCTCCCGCTACTGCAGAGGCTGGGACAGCTACCCACTCATTTATCCACCTCTCACAGTGAGGGGCTGCCAGGTGACCCATCTTTGGCTGATGCAATGAAAGCAGAAGTCAGCCAGGGTCAGGGGCAGGTGTTGTCTGGGAAAGCCTTTTGCTTTTCTGATTAAGAGTCAAATATAGCAAGTACTGCCCTTCCCCCTGCCTTTCCTCTTTTATCTGCTTCCGGTACAAATGTGACAGGGGGTATCAAAGCAGTCATCTCAAAACTAGAGCTGACCTACAGGAAGGAAAGGCCAAGACACTCACAGAAACACTGGCCTTGATCTGGACTCCTTTTTACAGGAGAAAAATAAACCCTTCCTGCTTGAGCTGCAGAAGTTGGGTTTTCAGCCACTTGCAGCTAAATACACTTCTAACAGAGAAGCAACCTAAAAGGGATTCCAGAACTGAAGACTACACGCACATGCACATTGAACCCCAGAAGGATCACCTGAAGAAGACCAGATGTTTCTCCTGCTTATGATTTCGAAGAAAATGTACCAGCTGATTAAATTTTTCATCTGCCTTACAGACCTGCAAAATAAAAAGGAAAACAGATAAAGACACATTTGCTGACAATAAAAACAACCCCACAACTATTTTCAGTTTGGGCCTTAAATGTTAAGGACTCTAACTGCCTCCACGAAGAGGAAGACTTTCACCAGGATGTTACTCAGTCCACTGAGCTCAGAATTAACATCAGCCCCTGCTGCTGTCACATGTTAAATCACATAATCAGGTAACTGAGGACAGCGAGTCACTCAGTGCAGTAAGTACCTCCCAAACCCCAACATGCCAACAGCACCATGCCGGCCGTAACACCATCCCCAGGGGAGGGCTTTACAATACAGGTCCTCAGATACAGCCTAAAGGCCACAGATCACAGCTCTGGAATTGGACCAAGGGTCAGTATTATTTAACAGCGCCCGTGAAATTCTGAGGCACGGCCATGTTCAGAAATCACTGCTCTGAGGTGAACACAGATTTCCAGAATGGACTGCAGAGAATTACTTCACAGACCTCCATGGAGACAGACTGGAGCTCCTTTCAGGCGCCCAAATTAAAGACATGTAAATCCACCTGAATGCATTCCTCCTATTTTTATTAATACTAAAACCAAATCCTCAATCTGGAATTTCTTTCTCACACACTCAGACATTTCTAAATGCAGCTGCTTAAATGAATGCAAAAGAGCAGAATGCAACAGCAGCCACAGTGGGTTCCAAAGCTAGTTTATTAGTACGTACTAAGCACTGGCCTAAAACCTTCATGGTTTTAATAAACCAACCCTCACAGCAACCCTATGAAGTGGGCGCTCCCTGAGCATTTTACTGGTGATGAACTGTAAGTCCACCTGGTTCGGTTAGGAAGAGACAAAGCCGAGCTGCGCACCGGGGCGGCCATACCCTTGTGCCTCTGCTCTTAACCACCTCACCGTCCTCTCCCCTAGGAAGAGCCGGCTGCCCAACTTTACCAGCCTGGCCACAAGCGGAAACAGCAACACCAAGTATAATACCCCCAGTCTGATTTCAAAAACATCCTCCTGACAGCTGCACCAGAGGCAGTTTTCTGATTTGCAAACTCTTTTGCCTTGACCTGCCTACCCCGGGACCCTCCAAGAACTGACACAAAGAATGGCAACCTCCTCGCCCTTACAGTCCACAGCACTAGGGACACTGGTTTGGAAATGGCCCACTTTCTCTGCAAACACGTCACCGTGCTCAAGAGCTGGGGAGCCCCTCTCGGCCAAAAGAAAAACCCTATTCCCTGGCTGATGATATAGAGGTGCCCTGTCAAGCAGGGACACTGGCCTGGCCACCCTGGCTTGACCATTCTAGATGCCTCCTGGCTTGAGCCAGTGACCAGAGAGGACAGAAGGAAGGGACTCACTACTAACAATCACATTCCAAAAAGCCCTCCCACTGCCTGGTGAGGAAGGGCAGCAGCAGCTAGGATTTACTGCTACAAATTGAAAGAAAGTGAAAGTGAAGTTGCTCAGTCGTGTCCAACTCTTTACGACCCCATGGACTGTAGCCTGCCAGGCTCCTCCGTCCATGGGATTTTCCAGGCAAGAGTACTGGAATGGGTTGACATTTCCTTCTCCAGGGGATCTCCCAGACCCAGGGATTGAACCTGGGTCTCCCACATTGCAGGTAGGCGCTTTACCATCTGAGCCACTAGGGAAGAACTGAGCGACTCTCAGCTGCAAAATGAACACACCAAACATTTAGGTTCCAGAGCGGAACACTGTCACCCAAAAAGGCGGCTCCTTCAGAGAGTCTATCATTAGATTTTGTGTTTGAGCTGCTTGTCTGGCTGTGCCCTTCTCTAACTCAGGCTCATACTGTCGGGCCAGGAACCCAGTGTGCCCCATGCCTGTACCCAGCACACGCCATGCACATGTCAAAAAGTTTGATCACTTGGGGGTAGGAGGCCCAAGGACACCATCCCTGGAGAGTATGCTTAAAACACAGTTATGCCCGTCTTAACTTACTTATTCATTTACTTGCTGAATGACAAGTATCATCACACAGACCGTGTATCCCAGCCCTGCCCCAGATGCTGCACTTTCAAATATGCCTCAGGGCATCATTTTTCAGACTCAGTTACCTAGAAAACTGAAAGCTAATCCATAGAGCACTCATCATTATTAATTTTTGCTTGCTTTTTGTTTTAACTGCTAAGAGTTAACATATATTAGTGGGAACATGGTGTATCATATTGATAAAACATACAGACATTGAAAGTTAAGAAAAAAGTACTCGAAAATCATTTTTCAATTGAGTAAAAACTTACTTGAAAAGCTAATAAGCTGTTCAAACAATTCTTATAGCTGATCATTTCAAAGGAAAAATGGAACTAAGCTTATTGAAAGTAGTACGAGTCAAAAAAAATTGGTAATTTTTCCAGTAAACTGCTTTGACTAACAATACTGGTTCTACTTTTTTCCAGCTTTACTGAGGTACAACTGGCAAATAAAAATTGTATATTTAAGCACATTTATATAGTAAAAATATATACATGTAGTAATATATGTTTAAGGTATACAATGTGATGACTTAACATACATACACACAGTGAAATGATTGTCATAATCAAGTTAATACACCTATCACTTCATTTCACCTTTTGAATTTTTTGTGAGAACACTTCAGAACCATTGTTGGCAAATTTCAATCTCGGTAAACGTCACTGTGAACCGCAGCCCTCGTCATCACTGGCCGGCAGGGGTCAGCGCGGACACCCAGTGCTCACCATGTAGTGGTTCTCCAGGCGGGAAGGGGTCTTCTGGGTGCTGCTGGCCGCCATGCCCTTCTCCTTCACTGAGATGCGCACGGGGTTCCGCAGGCCAGCTCTCACCAGGTTCTCCACCTCCTGGGTCTGAGTGGCCGAGAAAAGGCCTGTTCTCCTCTGCTTGGGCAAAAACTCCAGGATGGTGTTTATGCTAAAAAGAGAAGGGCTCATCTTAACCCCTTACTTATCAGCATAAGGAACAAAGGGTGTTTTATGATGCTAAACAGGTATTTTAGAAGACTGGAAACCATAACAATATTTACAGTAGCTATTACTGGAAGATGAGATTATGGGTGATCTTTATTTCTTCTTTATACTCTTATTTTCCCAACGTTTCTTCAATATAAACATATAAGTGAACTCTTATAATAGGGGGACAATTAAAAGAGTAAAATTAAAACAAAGCTTTTTGAGACTAAAAACTATTGAGCTGCATACTATTTAATTGAGCAAACTGTGTAACATATGAATTGGATCCCCATAAAGCTACTTAATTCTTTAAAACACACAAAAACTTTTAAAAAGCCATGAAGGAAAATGCATCAGAGAACAACTGAGATTTAAACAGGGTGGGAGAATTTGATGGATCAAACAACCTAATGATATGAAATTCACGTGCAGCTAACAGAGATATAGTCATCAAGTGATAAAGGAATTCCACCTTGGGGTCCTTTCCACCCTGTGTCACCCAACACCCATTAAGTCCAAACTTCAGTACCTTGTCTCGAAACCCATGTCCAGAAGCCTGTCTGCTTCATCCAATACCAGGACCTCCAGGGACCTCACGCAGCTCGCCAGATCGAGGCCCTCAGCCTTCCTTCGGAACATGTCCTCCAGGCGGCCTGGGGTTGCCACGATGATGTTCCCACTAGGAAAAGAAATTAACATTTATTGCACTCAGTGAATCTCAGGGACCTTTGTGATTCCAAACACAATTGCTGTATCCCCCTGTGCATGACGGCTCAGTCATGTCCCACTCTTTTAAGACCCCGTGAATTACAGCCCACCAGGCTCCTCTGTCCATGGGATTTCCCAGGCAGGAATACTGGAGTGGGCTGCCATTCCCTTCTCCAGGGGATCTTCCCCACCCAGGGATCGAACCCCAGTCTCCTGCATCTTCTGCAGTGGCAGGTGGATTCTTTAACACTGTGTCACCTGGGAAGCCCTATCCTTCCAAAAACGTCATCTAAAATCCCAAAGACAAGAAGGGAGACCGCCACAGTGGGAGAAGGCTGCACCATGAGGGGACAGGTCTGAGTTCCAGGCTGAGATTGAGGGCAGGGCTCAGCAAACGCGCTTTGGCCAAATCTGGCCTCCACTGTTTCTGTGACATTTTATTGGCACGTCACTCCACATCCTCCTTCATTCATGGGTTGCCCCTGGAGGGTTTCACACACTAACAGCAGAGGGGAGCTGTAATGACCCAGACTGTGTGACTGCCGAAGCTAAAATAATTACTATCCAGGCCTTTACTGAAAGGACCCTGGCTTTATTCAACTGCTTTAGGCCCCAGGTCACTCATCTATAAAATGTGAATGTCAACAGAACTAGAGACAATTTTATGTAAAGATCACAAACTGGCAGACTGAAAGCCAAATGTGCCCCCCTCACAGACTGGGTCCCTGCAGGAAAGTTATTTTTTTTTTTAATGTGAATTACATGCAAATGTTAAAAAAAAATCTAGACTGCAAAAAATTAAAAACCTAGCAATACAGAGTCCTGTAGCAACATGTCAACTAGAGATGAGTATTCAGGCATAAACTAGCCAGTTTCTCCCAATCCCCACCCTGCCCCACTTCAGATGTTTATATTTTCCTCCGACTCCTGTAGGAACTCGAGTCTGTGACACCCCGCTGCAAAGCATCTCCCATTGTAGCTGGACACAGCGAGCACTCAAGAAAAGTTTCTTTATCAAGAATTCACTGACAAACTGGGCACAAAATCTATCACTGCTCATTACCAACTATTATTCATAGTGGGACAATAAAATGCCACAGGCTAACTGCCATCGTGTAGTCAAATGTTTATTCTAAATGTTTAGTAAACACCTGCTGTATGCTCCTCTTCTTCTTAGGCCCTGAAGGTAAAATGCGGGGAGACTAACACCACCCTGACTTTCGTGAGCCTCCTGGGGATGCAAAGGAGCCGGGCACGTACAACAGCTGGGAGAAAGCCAGTGCGCTGTAACAGCAGGGCGGACTGGAAGACGGCGGCAGCACAGAGTGCCCACACCTACATCAGGACCCAGCCTAAGGGCCAGCAGGGGCCGCTGAAGCGCTTTCAGTGAGGGACACGACCTGGCTGGCACTCTGGTGGCTACATGGAGAGTGGATAACCAGGGGCTAACAGCAGAGGGGCTTCCCTGGGGGTCCGTGGTTAAGAACCCATCGTGCAACCCAGGGATTCCTGGTTGGGGAACTAGGATCCCACATGCCAGCGGGACAGCTGAGCCCTCGAACCACAACTAGAGAGCCTGTGTGCTGCCAGATCCCAAGCAGCCAAAAATAAATAATAAACCAATTAATTTTTTCAAAGTAAAGAAACACACAGGAGAGAAAGAAAGAGCAGTTACTGGAGTTCAGGGGAGAAACGAGCAGAAGAGCTGGTGGTGGGAAAGTTGACCAGTTAAGAGATGTGCTTCAGAGAGAAAGCCAAGGATCGGTGATGATTAACTGAGAGGAGGGATGTGGGGACGGTGAGGAATCAAGGCTGACTCCCCGACCTCAGGAGAGGCACACAGGGGAAAGATGAATAGGAAACTCCACATGAGGTACGAGTCTAGGGATGAAAATTCCAAGCTCTTGTTTTAGATGTTTCCGCAAAAGCTGTGAGATGCCAGTCAGGTGCCAGGGAGACAAGTGGATTATCTGGGTCTCAAGGCGAGGTCAGGGACCACCTTGGGAGAGACAAGACCATTAACCAGTGAGCAAAATGGGAGGTTGGCAGAAGAAAAAACTTTTTGTAGGGAGGGGAGTGACTGAAGGGGGCGTTTCCAGTTAGGTCTTAATCATGCATCAAGTTCAATGTCAAGAGCAAGCAAACAACTCACCCAAGCTTCTTAAATCTGGCGACATCTTCTCCAGGATTCCTGCCTCCAATCCAGAGAATCTGGCTGAAACGAGAGAAGGGTCTCTGAGGTCAGGAGGAATTGCAGCCCATGGCTGAAAGTTTGGGACTCTGCCCCCAACTTACCTAAACTGTGGGAAGGGCTTCGTGAAATGAGACAGGACCTCCTCTATCTGAACAGCCAGCTCTCGCGTGGGTGTGATGATTATGGCGCCCACCTAACCACGTGGCAGGAAGGGACATCGTTAGCGGAGCCTGCAGCTTACAGAGCTGCAACTCCACAACCAGCACCCTCCACCTCATGGAGGAAGGTTTCCAGAAAAACAGCACTTCCTGGGCTTTTCCAGCAGTGCTTTTCCATAGTGCGTATCAACTAGAGTTGAACCTGAATGATGGGGCTGGCGGGGGGTGGTTAGGGGCACCAAGCCTCTGCAGAGTCGAAAAGGTGCTTGTGTTCAGTTGTGTCCAACTCTTTTGTGACCCCACGGACAGGAGCCCATCAGGCTCCTCGGTCCATCAGATTTTCCAGGCAAGAACACTGGAGTGGGTTGCCATTTCCTCCTCCAGGGAATCTTCCTGACCCCAGGACTGAACCTGAATATCCTGCATCTTCTACATTGGCAGGCAGATCCTTTACCACTGTGTCACCTGGGAAGCACAGTTGAAAATCCACCTGTAATTTAAAGTCGGCCCTCCATGTAACAGAGTATAACTGGTTTGATTCCTCTGTAACCCTGTTCCACATGGAGGGATTAAACTATCAGTTGGCAGAGACCTATAGTTAATCACTGCTGATACAACCCGCACTTAAGTGGACCCGCACCACTCAAACCCGTTGTTGAAGGGTCAGCTGTAGTCTGAACCACAGTCAGTTCTCTACAAAGCAGCCAGACGCTACGTTAACAAATATTGAACCATGGCTCCTAGGGAAGTGAGGTTAGGTTCCTTCGAGCCTCTGGTATGTTTTTGTCAACCTAACAGTACATAAGCTTGTTTTACACGCGTCTGTTTAAAGACACCTTACTTTGTAAGTCAAGTATACTTCAATTAAATAAATAAAGGTATCTCAATGAATGTACACTGTTGATTCATTAACGTTGAACTCAAAGCCACGGCACTATCGTGCATGCCTGAATGATGCTTATGTAACATGTACTTTCTCCGTAAGGTTCATCAAAGCCTCCTTGCGCTCAGGAATGCTCATATGTTTGGGGGTCATTTTAAGCAGTGAAATCACCACACACACACAGACACACACACACGTTTGGGGGTCATTTTAAGCAGTGAAATCACCACACACACACACACACACACACACACACACAGTGAAATCACCCCCCACCCCCACCCCCCCCCACACACACACACACGACATCACAGCAGTACATAGACCAAGAAAAGGACCCGTGTTTACAGTCTGAGAGCAGCAACGAGAAGGCAGTCACCCACTTCAGGCTCAGCTGGGAGCGAGCCATCAGTGTCGCCGCCCCAGGCAAGGCCACGCGTGAGCACGAAAGCATGGTGCCTGCTGCCCGGGGAGCTACAGATCCGTGCTGAGGAGCAGCAAATTCATAAACACAGCATCTGCGAGTCACGAGGACACACTGTACCCTTCTTCTGTTTTCAAGCTTTTGACTAGCTTTTGCCTCAGCTGCGAACTCTCTGATGACTAGGGGAAAATAAAGCGCTTGGTCTCCTCACCTGACTCTTCTTTAACTTCTCTTCCCTCCTCAGGAGAATTTCCACGATAGGGATGACGAAAGCAAGGGTTTTGCCACTACCTGTGACCTGAAAGGCGAGGAAGCTACAGTTTGCTTTTCCTCCAAGTTCGTTCTGGAGGGCAAACGGGAGGACAGGCTGCACTGCCATAACGTACTCACCGCTTCTGCAGCAACGTCTTTGTTTTTCATGAACAGAGGGATGGTTGCGGACTGAAAAGAGAGATGGCAAATTACCAGTCATGGGATGCCATGACGCCACAGACGAGGCCCAAAGCCCAGGGGGCACAGCACTGGCCTTGGCCACACTGGACCCCCCTGCAAAGTGGACTCTGATCAGCCACCACCAGGGACCTCAGGGTGGTCAGGTAGCACGGCCTGGTGTCGATGCAGATGGTGTGCAGGGGAAGCGAGTCGAGCTGGGAGTTGGGAGTCCTGAGTTCTAGCCCCGCCTCGCTTTCTCTTCCCCTCTACACCAGAAAGGGGCTGAAGACAGTGGTTTTAAGGTTCCTTCCTGTCCTCATAACACAAAATAACGATTCAAACAGGCTCTTACATTATAAACACCACCGAGAACCCGCAGGTTTACCAGGGACCTGGCCCCTTGATTGCGGCAACGAGCAGCTGAACCTGAAGCAGACTCAGATCTTGGCTTCCAAGTTTCCCCCTCCCCACTGCCCAGGATTCCACTCCTGGTCCTCAGAGCCTGAGCTCACCCACTGCAGCACATGCAGAACTTTCCTAACTGCCTCGGCACAAGTCAGTCTCAGGGAACATGTGGCAGTTATTGTAAGGTAACTGGAGATGTTATAAGCAGTCAGAACGGGGCAGGGGAAGCAGAAGGTGGTTTGTTTCTAGCACCTAGTAAGTAGAGCCCAGAGATGCTGTTAAACAGCCCACAACACCCAGGGCCATTTCATATAACAAAGAATTATCCAGTCCAAAATATCAAGAGCGCAGCCTGAGAACTCTGCTATGGACCACTGCTGCCCAACAGAAATAAATATGATGAGAGATCAGACTTGTGGTTGCCAAGGAAGAGTGGGGGAGGGAGGGGACGGACTGGGAATTTGGGGTTGACAGGCGCAACCTGTCACATTTAGAAATGGAGAAACAACAAGGTCCTACTGTATAGCACAGGGAACTATATCCAGTCTCCTGGGATAAAACATAATGGAAAAGAATATTTTAAAAAGAATGTATCTATGTATAAAACTGAGTCACTTTGCTATATAGCAGAGATTGACACAATACTGTAAATCAGTTATACTTAAAAAAAAAAAAAGAAATATAATGTGAGCCATATACTCATCTAGTAGCCACATTAAGAAAAGTAAAGAGGGGCTCCCCTGGTGGTCCAGTGGCTAAGAATTCGCCTTGCAATGCAGGGGCCTGGGTTCGATCCCTGGTCAGGGAACTAAGATTCCACATGCTGTGGAGCAACTAAGCCTGAATACCACAGCTACGGAAGCCCACACACTCTGGAGTCTGTGCCCACAATGAAGGATCCTGCATAATGCAACAAAGAGCCGATGTAGCCAAATGAAAATATATATATATTATTTAAGCAAAAATAGACAAAATGAATTTTTATTTATATTTTATTTAACCTAATATCATCCAAAATATTGTCGGCTCGATGTGTAAGCGATATTTTTAAAATGAATGAGATATTTTTCATTTGTCTTTCATGCTAAGTCCTCAAAATCCATTATATATTTTTATATTTAGAGTACATCTCAGTTTGGACTCACTATGCTTCAAGTGTTCTCAATAGTCATATGTGAGTGGCTACCACAGTGGACAGCACTGAGACCACGGACTCCAATGGCAAATATTGGGTCCTCTCTGCCCAGTAGTCCCAAGGCATGACACACAGCACTGCCTGCCTCCTCCACACCTTTCCTGAGGAGCCTATGCGCATCTCAACATTCCAAAACAGGACTCTAGATTTTCCCTTTGAAGACTGTTACCCCTGCCAGCTTTCCTCACCTTAGTAAACGACATCACCAATCACCCAGTCACTAAAGACAAAAACCTCAGGGTCCCTCTAGATTCTTCTCTCCTGACCTCCACATCTGGTCCCTCAGCAACCCTAAAGCTATCTCAAAAGTGACTCTTCAATGTCCACAACCTCCTCTCTACTCCAAGCCACCATCACCTCTAACTTGACAACGGCCTCCTAGCGGATGGCCTCGCTTCTTCTCTTACTCCGCTAAAGTCCACTCTCCACACAGCAGTCACGGCCCTTCTCTTCCTCAGCCTCCCACGTGAGACAGCTTCTCACTACATCCAGAAAAAAATACAAGATCCCACAAGTAAGACCCTGCATGGTCAGCACTCGATTTGCTCATCTCTTACGCTACTCTGATGCCCCAGCCACAAAGGTCTTCCTTCTGTTCCTCCAAGCTCATTCCACTTGTACATTTGGCATTTCTCTGCTGGAATATCCTGCCTCCAGTCATCCCTTGGCTTCCTTCTCATTCAGCTATCAGCTTAATGACACCTCCTCCAAGAGGCCTTCTCTATCTTACCTTCTGCCCTGTACTTTGTCACTGTCTCCTCCACAACACTGATCACCAGCTGAAATTACCTTATTTCTTTACTCCCTTCTCTCTCTTCTGCATTAAAAAGCAAGGGCCATGAATGGGGACCAACACTGCAAAATCCCCAGAGCATAAAAGAGTACCTGATACACAGTTTGTCCTGGAGAAACTGCTTGAATAAATGAGTGAGCTGGACCAAGATACTTCACTTAGCCCACATAACAAGACAACAGGTTACATTTACTGAGTGTCCACAACATTGTCTTAGGTAACCCTCACAATTCTTAGGTAATACTATTTTCGTCATTTCACACGGAAAGGAAACGAAGCACAGAGAGGTTAAGTCATTTGCTCAAGGTCTCACAGATCTACAGAGGGCAGGGCCAGGATACGAACCAGGTACTTAAGAGCAGGATACGAATTTAAGAGTAGGATACGAGCCAGGCACTTAAGTCCCAGCACCTAAGAGGGGATGGAGGAGAGGTGTTATGAAAACCCCAGTACAGGCGCGCCGCCGCCCGCCCGCCGCCTCTGCCTGGCGATCATTAACCAGCTAGGCACCACCCGAGTCGGGGAAGCAGAAAGACGACATGACAAGAAAAGTCCCAGCTCTGAGTTTCCCTTTCCCAACCTACCCCCTTCGCACCGAGGGCCCTCCTCCCACAGGGCCTATGCCGAGTACCTGCACCGGCGTCATGTACGGAAAACCGAGCTCCCGCAAGACACTCAGCACCTGCGGATGCAGCGGCACCGGTAGCGACTCCCAGGAACCCTCCGTCACGTGCTCCATGGTCCGCTCAGCCACCGAGCTACTACCCGGACGCCTCCCGGGAGCACTTCCGCTTCCGGTCGCCAAGCCGGCCGCCCGGAAACCGCACTCCCTTCGCAAAGATCCGGAAGGCGGGAAAGGCACCTTTGGAGCAGGAGAGTGGAAAGCCGACTTCTGGCGAAAAGCGGGCGGCGGGAACCCGGCTGGAGTAATGCCATTCGTCCAGTGCAACCGCCTAGGCTCCGGGCGCCTTTCCACACCGAGCAAGCATTTGGGCGGGAGGGATTTTGCCCCGGCTCTCAAAACTCTCCTCGCCGGTCGGAGGTCCCCGCCAGTCGGGGGCAGATGGCAGCACAACACCGCGTCCTGGCCAAACGACAGTAGGTCCGGAGGGAGTGGACAGAAATGTACCCCAATCCCGGAGCCCTAGATATGCAAAATAGACTGATGGTGCGGATCCACTGCCTAGGACAAAATAAATATTGATTTACTTCCGATGAAGTTAGGCCAGAGACCTAAATAAGAACACTGCATCTTATTCCTGTGTTCACCACTGGATTGTTTCATGCATGTGTACAATTCATTCAGGAAGCTATTCAGTTCAGTCGCTCAGTCGTGTCCGACTCTGCGACCCCATGAATCACAGCACGCCAGGCCTCCCTGTCCGTCACCAACTCCCGGGGTTTACTCAAACTACGTCCATAGAGTCGGTGATGCCATCCAGCCATCTCATCCTCTGTCGTCCCCTTCTCATGCCCCCAATCCCTCCCAGCATCAGAGTCTTTTCCAGTGAGTCAACTCTTTGCATGAGGTGGCCATAAGTATTGGAGTTTCAGCTTCAGCATCATTCCTTCCAAAGAACACCCAGGACTGATCTCCTTTAGAATGGACTGATTGGATCTCCTTGCAGTCCAAGGGACTCTCAAGAGTCTTCAACACCACAGTTCAAAAGCATCAATTCTTCAGCGCTGAGCTTTCTTCACAGGCCAACTCACATCCATACATGACTACTGGAAAAACCATAGCCTTGACTAGATGGACCTTTGTTGGCAAAGTAATGTCTCTGCTTTTTAAAATGCTATCAAGGTTAGTCATAACTTTCCTTCCAAGGAGTAAGCGTCTTTTAATTTCATGGCTGCAGTCACCATCTGCAGTGATTTTGGAGCCCCAAAAAATAAAAGTCTGCCACTGTTTCCCCATCTATTTCCCATGAAGTGATGGGACCAGATGCCATGATCTTAGTTTTCTGAATGTTGAGCTTTTACCGACCAGCTATTATGTTGGGCTTTGCCAGTGGCTGGGCTTCCCTAGTGGCTCGGACGGTTAAGTTATCTGCCTGCAGTGCAGGAGACCTGAGTTCTATCATGGATAGGGAAGATCCCCTGGAGGAGGGCAGGGCAACCCACTCCAGTCAGGGACTTACCCGGTGGTCTGGTGGTTAAGGACACGCCTTTGGGCTTCACTGGTGGGTCAGACGGTAAAGAGTCTGCCCACAATGGGGGAGACCTGGGGTCCATCCCTGGATCGGGAAGCTCCCCTAGAAGAGGAGATGTCAACCCACTCTGGTATTCTTGCTTAGAAAATTCCATGGATAGAGGAGCCTGGGTGGGTTAGTCCGTTGGGCACAACTGTGTTGTGCTTAAGACGATTATGCCTTGGGCCTGTGTCTTCAGCTTGGCTTACTCCCCTACATCCATGAGGACTTTTGAAATGTCACCAGTGATGCCTTCCCTTTATAATCACTAAAACTGTTTGCCCTTTTTTACTTTCCCCCATAACACATTATTAATATGCTATATAATTTATATGACTAGGCTCATCTCCCCCACTCAAAGTGGGATAAAGGGGATTTTCCTCTATTTTATTTCAGTGACTACAACTGGTAGCACCAGGCAGTCACCCAAATATTTTCAGTTCAGTTCAGTTGCTCAGTCATGTCCGACTCCTTGGGACCCCGTGAATTACAGCACACCAGGCCTCCCTGTCCATCACCAACTCCTGGAGTCTACCCAAACTCATGTCCATCAACTCGCTGATGCCATCCAGCCATCTCATCCTCTGTTGTCCCCTTCTTCTCCTGCCCCCAATCCCTCCCAGCATCAAGGTCTTTTCCAGTGAGTCAACTCTTCACATGACATGGTCAGAGTAAATGGGAGTAATACTGTAAATTGCAGTCATCTGAAATTAGGTGAGACTAAAGCCTGAAGCAACATTTTCACTATAATGGGATCATCACATCCTTAAAATGCCTTTGACAGCTATTTCCAACCAGGTCTGAAAGCAAAGACAGAGGGAAACAGCATAGCTGCTTTTGTATTTGGGGGTCTACTTACTCATTTTCTGATCTGGGGATCCTTTCCAAGACTTTATTTCCATAATGAAGATTATAGTAGTACCCAAGGTACTGGATGTTTTGAGGAATAAATGAGACAGACCACCTAAAGCATTTAGCATGGGCACAGGACATTACAGTGCTGGATAAACCGTAGTTTTATTACCAGCAGGCCCTTAGTGTAATAGAGGAAGAGGAACGGTTCCTAAAGGCAGAGATCTAGATTCTGGTCACATCAGTCACTCATCTGTGAGGCTTGGGTGAATCATTTAGTCCCTTTTAAATTTACTGCCAACTACCTACCATAAACCAGGTGGCTGAGTTAAAATCAACTTTTGTTCCAAAGAAAAAAATACTTCAGATGTTAATACTGACCCATCAAAAAAACCACACAGGGAAACCTAAAATTGGATTTCTGTTTACTATTATGAAGTTTACAGACATAAAAAGTAACACATGTTTATAATAGGCATCATTACTGGGAAAACATGACATGTCTCATTTCAGCTTTGATTAGAAAGCTGGTATTTAACAAGTGTGAATTAATCATAAATATATGAAACACAGAATACCAAGACTGTTTTTAAAAAGAACTGTTTATTTACTGAACCTGGGGCAGATCAGATATACAACCAATTTTAAATTTACATCTTTTAACTCAATTTTGAAGTGTTTGCACACACACACGCACACAAATTGGCATGCAACAGTTGTCCTAAGGTAAAACTCAGTCACCTTAAACCGTTGCAAGTATTTTCACCCAAGGTTGAAAAATTGTTTACCCTGAACATGAAAACCTGTAACAAATTTAATTATACAAAACTTGTTACTTGTAGTTTTCCCCTTGCAAAGATCCAAAAAAAATGTACAAGTAACCAATATATATCAGTCACAACATAATTCTGGATCATCCCCACAATAAAACCAGATGCTCCTTGATTTTTAAACCCATCATCAGAGACCAAAAGAAAGCTGTTTCGTTCTATACAAAATTCACATGTGCCAAAAAAAGAAAGACCCAAGAAAAATAAAAACCCTAGTACTGACAGTGATGTTCAGTACCCTAATTAAACAGTGGCCAAAATGCCACATCAAAAATAAAATAGTGGCTGTATATCACTGCAAAGAAATCCAAGAGGCTTTAACCCTTTGGCATCGGAAATCCAGATTTTTCCAATTACATGAATGCATACCTCCTACATGCCAAGAGTAGAGAAGGTGGATGCGCCAGCATAGAAAGAAAAAGAGCTACTGTTTGCTGAAACACCCAGAGAACTGGCTTTAACAGACTTCTTACAAGGTTAGGCAGAAACCAAAAAATGGTTATTAGCTGCTTGTGTCAACAATTTTAAGTGGAGGTGATTGAGTTCTAAGGTTCAAAGTGAAACTTTGGAGGGGTGGGTAAAGGTTGTTGGTTTAAGTCTTATCTTTAAAGCAAAAACAAGATAGACAAAGTATAAAAGTACCAACCTGGTCACATACTGTAGTCACAGAGTTCTACCATCAAGCTGGATAGAAAATGTCAAGATTCAGATTGTTGTTTCTCAACAAAATGAATCTTTCTAATGACGTGAACTGCAGGATAAGGGATCCCAAGAATAGAGTCATTTTAGTAAAGTACTATCCTGAACAAACTGTATTTTATAATGAAAATAAAAGGAAAGAAAACTAAGGACTCTACACCTATATTTGGCTTATAGTGTTTTAGTTTTGGGAGCGCCTGTATAATGGAGGCAGAATTCAAATATGAATTTATGCCAATCAAATGTCAAATTTTCACTATAGCTTTCCTAAAAAAACTGTTTTCCCCCAATATCTATTAATCACAAAGAAACAAGCTGTGAAGATATAGTTCAGAAAATAAAAACAGAAACTAATGACATTATTATGACCAAGATGTTTGGTAAACAGTGAATTATGAATTTGGGATTATGGGGAAAAGGCTTTTAAACAACCCTCCGGACTTCGAAGAATCTCTTCAGGTAGTAGATCTGTCCCAACGTCATGGCAACCAGAACAAGAGCTTCAAAGAAGGACCAAAGGACCACTCTGCTGTTTGTGTTGTCATTGACTGTTGAGGACAAACAAACACAATTTAACCACCAAAACAAAGAAAAGAAAACAGCACATTCAAAATTACCCCCTAGGCTTAACTTCACATGAAAGTTAATACTTCACACAACATCCACAGTATTCAGAATACCTTTGTCTTTTGTCCCCAAGCACTTAAACATACTTAAAAGCAGAGTTTTACATTTAAACGAGACTTTAAGGACTAATGGAGCAGTCAAGTCCACTCTGCTAATGCATGAGAACAGAGAAGAAATGACTTGCCCAAGGTTACATTCTAGAGTTAAAACCCAATCCAACCTTCTCTCTCTTAACACATAGAATCCTTTTTGCTGAATCAGCAAATTCAACCTTATTCTTTCAAGATAAGTTACCCAAGAAGCATTACCTGCTAAGTTAAAATGTCTCAAAGTGCCTTTTCTTTAAACATTTATTCAGTATTTATTGAGCACCCACTATGTATTTGGCGTTGGTTCTAGATCGAAAGGTTTCTCAGTTTCACAGACCAATGCTGGCAGCTATTACCAGACAAACTTAAACCAGTTACAGGACTTACCCTGTTTTTAAGCTAAGAAATTGACCAAAGGAATAGGATGGCTGTATTAATCTATAGCACTCGATCTATGTGAAACCCTTTCAGGCTCCTGATCAAAGTCCTTAGCTTTAAAACGACTGGGTAGCTTCTCACTTTTCTGCAAGTGGCCAACACTAAGAACAATTATGATTAGCAATTCAGTGAAAGATAAGTAACTGGCATGTTTTTAACGTATATGTATCAGTTATAAAAAGAGAAACTAGAATTGCAGTAACTGCTGGACTGATGATCACTCAAAAAGAAGTGAAAAGCAATTAAATGACTCCAGAAAGATAAGTTATACTTACTCAAGGAAAGAAAATGACTTTTTCCCCCCAGAGTAAGAATAGACAAATGCCCAAAACCATTAACTAGAATTCTAAAAACCACCAACACTGAAATTTTCATGTTCATTCCATGGCATGAAATTTACTTCTGCTGCAAACTTTATATGGAGAAGGCAATGGCAACCCACTCCAGTACTCTTCCCTGGAAAATCCCATGAACGGAGAAGCCTGGTAGGCTGCAGTCCATGGGGTCGAGAAGAGTCAGACACGACTGAGCAACTTCACTTTCACATTGGAGAAGGAAATGGCAACCCACTCCAGTGTCCTTGCCTGGAGAATCCCAGGGACGGGGGAGCCTGGTGGGCTGCCATCTCTGGTGTCGCACAGAGTCGGACACGACGGAAGTGACTTAGCAGCAGCAGCAGTAGCAAACTATAATCCATTTCTAGCATAACTTAATGACTAGCATCTTAACCATACAAAAACAAGTATTTATCTCTCCCTTTAGTAACAGAAAAATGCATCTTTAAACTTAAATAGAACACACTGAAGCATATAACAGTCATCGAAGAAAATATGTGTACATAAGATACTGTTCTCATGTCGTTCACATATTTGTTGTTGTTGTTTAGTTACTAAGCTGTGTCTGATCCTTTTGCGACCCCATGGACTCTAGCCCACCAGGCTCTTCTGTCCATGAGATTTCCCAGGCAAGAATACTGGAGCAGGTTGCCATCTCTTTCTCCAGGGGCTCTTCCTGATCCAGAGACTGCACCCAAGTCTCCCGCATTGGCAGGAGGACTCTACCACTAAGCCACCAGGGAAGTTCGGTTCACACATTAGCCTGATCTAAAAACAGTACTATCACAACACTGTAGTTTTCAAAAAAATCTCATTATAGCCATCTCTGAGGAGCCAGTGTTATAGGAAGATATACAAAAAACAACATTGTGGGAACTATTGGATTTATAAAATTAGACTGAATGTCTAAAATTCTGTTTTGTTTGTGAAACAAATTTAGGAGTATCTCCACTCAAATTAAGGATGAGAGAAAAAGGCTGGATGCCTCCAGACACCAGAAGATGGGGGCCTTCTCTGGCTGCTGTGCTAGCTGAGCTACAAAGCAGTGAAAGTCCTACAGCCCTCCTCATCACAGAACGGGCTGGCCCACTCCTGGGAGAAAAATAACCAACAGGTGATGGAGAGAAAGTAGGAATCCTAGAAGGTGAGAAGATTAAGAGCACAGGCCAGGAGAAGGAATCAGGTGGAAGAGGCAAGAGTGGCTGCATTTAAGCCTCAGTTCATCTCATGCCCCAATCCACCCCAAAAAGCTAAGAACAGAGGCACCTGTCCAGTCCGTCACATCTACTCCTTATTCTCCCAAGGAGAGGTGAAGTCTGGGCTCTAGGTCCTAAAGATGCCTTTCCATCACTGGCAAGAATGGAGGCAAGAGGGTGGGAAGAACAGAAACTACATCTTGGAGAAATTCAACCTGTTCTCATCTATCTGAGTCACTCCTCTCCCCACTCCCTACCCCACCTTCAGAACAAAGACTTCGGACATAAGCCACTTTGCATTTACAGACGAGCTTGCACCCAGTGAGGCCCATCCCCAAGGGTGACCTGAAGGACAAAGATGCTGGACAGGTGTGGACTTGGGTCTAAAATATGATCATCTGATCTGTGGATCAATATGGTACCTCTTTAATTTTAAATGCAAAAGGATCATAATTAGTGCTATACCAAGGGTTAACAGGCTTTGCAACCTAGGGTGGGATTCCAATTATCAATGTTTCTGAAGACAAACACACTCACAGCTTCTGGTTTGCAAACTTGGGGCCAAACTGATCTTTACCTGGTGAATACCTCTATTCATGTTTTTATGCTTTTTATTTGAATTAAACCATACCCCAGGTTTTAGAAAAACAACAAAGCCTCAGCATGTAATTACTGATCACAAAAATTTCAGATATCGGATTTAAAACCAACACAATGTCCATTTTATGTTTTTCCTTTCTGCTTTATGAAAACCATTAGCTTACTCCCTAGCTGACCACACATTTTTTAAAACTCATAAAAGCTAGTGCTGAATCTAAACAGCATGGTTTGGTTTAGAATAAATGCCCCAATAATAAATGAGTCTAATACAAAGCTCTACAAACAAATGTATATACTCAAATATCTTTGCATAGGTGCCTTTTAAAAGTCAACCCCTTAGTATGTTTATGTGTCCAAAATTTCCAAATGAGGAAAACACAATCCAGCTCTTGGGTAATACAGGTCACCAATTCACGGCCCTCAGATACTGCTGCAAAGTCAAAAGCATTAACTTACTTGCTCTGTGTATTCTCTCTCGAACTTCCATGTATTCCTGTTCATGCTTCACAGCTGTCATCGCCACTGCAAGCTCATTAATCATTTCTTCTAGCTTGTTCTGGTGAGCTACAAAAGGATTTGAAAATGGATTAGAACATATTTGGCAATCCCTTTTTGAAAAATTCTTAAAACCAGGGGAAAAAATACCTCCTCCAGAGAAGGCATACAAAAGCAGCCATTTTCCAGAAATGACTCAGACATCATTTTGGACCACTGATGACAATTTAATCCCCCAAGAATTTTTTAAAAGTTCGTTCCCAGTAGAGAAACCTCTTTCAGAGTAGGAAAAATGCCATACAACATTTACTAACTAAAGGACCACAGCCCTAAGAAATGTCTTCTAAGAAATTGCTAAGTGAAGTTCACCAGACTCACTGCCAACCATAGGGGAGATTAAAAAAAAGATGGAAGAGGGGCACAAAATACAAATTAAACAAAACCGTAATAATAACACCCTAGTAATAATCCTACAAATAAGAATATTTAAACTAAATAAAAATCTACTCTTGAAAATCATGTAATTCTAATGTTAATTTAGAAAAAGTATCAAAGCTGACTTTTAATCTTTATGAGGCTAAGCAGAGAAAAACATGAAGATGTTCTAGGGAAAACCTGTACCAGTTCAACATTCTAGTACCATAGTCAAAGCAATCATTTCACTACAGTGGGAAATACAGCAGACACTGCAAGTGAAAATACAGGTTCTCAACTGCTTAAGGTCTAGAACCAGACATTGTCTTTAGCAAGGTAAACTAACAGTTCTGAAGAATTTAAGTCTATGCTTATAGGTAATGCTATATTATGGCAATGTACAAACAGGTAGGAAAAAAATATACCACAAGGGAAGACTGCCATCAGAGGGGTCTCTTCACTACTGCCCAAACTCTGGCCTCATCTAGAATTCCAAATTGCCACAAATAATCCTAAATTTTTTATGAGAAGCCAAGAGCCTCTAACATTTTAAAGCAGCTGAGCTGGAATCACAAATAATCTCTCACCAGCTTCATGTCAGAAGCCCATGCACTAGGTGGAACCTTTAAAGCAGAGTTTCTCAGGAGAAGCACTGTGGACATTTTAGATCACATAATTCTTTGTGGTGGGAAGGTGTCCAATGCAGTGTACAGCCACCAACCTATTCAGGAAAATCAAAAATGTTTCTAGATATCGTCAAGTGTACCCTGGGGAGCAAAAACATCCTGAGAACCACTGCTTTAGAGGAAAGCTTGATTTTATAGCTGTCATTCACCAATATGAACAAGCAAAAGCGAGACTGTTAAGCATCATGTTAAAGGATTATTTAAGGAAAATATTCACACTCACCAGCCAACATTTAAATAGCCAGCTGTTTAGAAAGGACTATTTTCCAGAAAACGAACAAAGTCAAAGCCCCTCAAAACTAATTTTCCTTGAGAATTAGCCAAGTCCTGAACTGCAAATGGCCTTGAAAAGCAAGCACAGAAATTTCTGAGTAGTATGATTCTTTAAATTCTATAGATTTCAAAACCGAAAAAGAGTTCACCTTACTTATGTAAATACTCTATGAAGTGCTCACTATCTAGGGCAAATTATATCACATTAATACTATGAAATAAACTACTAGTTTCCAAAAGTCCTGAAATATACCATGGCCCCCCAGCCCACCCCACCTCAGTCTCCAGCCAAAAAATCCTTATGTACAGGCTCCTGGTAAACAATTTATCCAGAAGAATCAACTTAGGGCTCACTGCTGTTAAGCTGAACAATAAAAATTAATCCACCTGCAACATATGTCTGACAAAGCTTTTGTCACCTTACCTAGGGTAGACGTGGCTCTTAGAACTGCACTTCACGTCTAACCAAGTTTCACATGACCTACCTCTATCTCGTGTGTAACAAAACAAAAACCACCAAAAAACAATCACGCTAAAACTCTAAATTAGTTGTAGGGTTTTTTAAACTAGGAGGAAAAAACACTGTCATGCTAACAGACTGAGGTTAGAAAGGAAAGCAGAAATTAGACAGTAGGCCACAAAAATATGCAGAAAGACTGTCAGAAAATAATCCACATACCATCCCAGGTATCTCCACCACCTGAAGAAGAGTGTAAGATATAAACACACACATACAAAAACAACAAGTTTAGCTAAAGTAGTCATTTATACAAATGAGCAACTAAAGATGCATGTACCAGCCTAGGCAAATTAACAGAACAAACCACCTAGGATACGTGTAACCTACCTGCTGCCAGAAACGGCAACTAGAAAGAACTAAAATATAAACATGAACCTCCAATAATTTCTTTTTGTTAATGAGAAGATCTGGATAAATAAAAAGTATATTTCACAAAAGGTTTTTGGTTGTAAAGACAGTCAGTGAACCTAAAATAAGCCATCAAAAATAAATACTACATTCAGGTGGAGAAAATGTACAGGATTAATATTAACTCTGAGAAAGGGATATAAATCTTCAGAATGTTCATCTAACCTTCTGTTTCCATGTCTTGTCCTTTGGGGGCTTCCCCGATATCAATGGTGAACATCACTATCTTTGGAGTCATCGTAGACATCCTATTGCTAAAACAAAACTTGTATGTTCCATCCATGTGAGCAGCAAATGTGTATTTCCCACTGGACTCCCGGTCTCCTTTATAAATTCCTTTATTATCAGGTCCTGTAATCTGGAGGCAGAAGAGAAATTCATGAGATAACTCAAAAGATTCAAAATCATAAATGAGGAGGGAATAAACTGGGAGATTGGGATTGATGCAGATATACTACTGATACTGTGCATAATACAGATAACCTAATGAGAACCTATTGTACAAGGAACTCTACTCAACACTGTCTGGTGACCTAAAAGGGAAGGAAATCCAAAAAAGGGGATACATGTATACCTATAGCTGATTCACTTTGCTTTACAGGAGAAACTAACACAACATTGTAAAGCAACTATACTTCATTAAAAAGTAATTTTAAAAATAAAATCATTAAGTGATGTCTATTGACACTCAAACATTCGCTAGGAAAATGTAACCTGAACTTCGATCCACTTCAGTTAGCAACAGTAATCTCTTTGGGTTACAGTTTTCCTATTTAAGAAACAAGGCTCTCTGAATACCTTTCAACTCTGACTACACTTGTCTTAATTTTCCAACTTAGTAAACCAATCAGAAACAGAAACCACACCATACACTTGTCTTCAAGTGGCCCAATACCACCAACAGACAAATATGTAGCTATTAATATTAAAATAACAAAAAAGAAATCTCTTTTAAAACTAAGAACTTTGAGCAAGCCTACACATCGAGGTTTTCCTGACTGATTACTGCCTACTGGTGAAGGAATCTGCTTTATCTTATGTGCCTGAAGACTTAAGGAAAAAAACTGGAGAAACTGGAAATTCAGAGACCCATGTTCTCATCCCAGTGTACTCCAAATCAGTTGTTAGACCTTGCTCAAGTAGTTCCTCTTATGAAGCCCGTGCCACCTGCAGACTGAAAGAGTGATCTCTTAAGAGCTTAGCTAATTTTAACAGTTATCACCTCCATTATCCCCTTATTTCTGAACTTCACTTGTTTTGTGTAATTTATGTCCAACTCTGCTGACGTTAACTGTTAGATGGAAAAACCCATAGACACAATTAATCATGCTAACCGGTAGGTTTAAATATTCATTCCATCTGGTTTCCTTAAAAAAGTTAGAGGCCAGTCATTCTTTTGGCTTAAAGAAAATGATATAGGACAAAATTTAGGGACTGCTGGTTTCTTAAAACGATTTTCCGTTTTCTCCACAGATACTTCACTGCAATCACTTCTAAAACGCATAAACCAACTCCACTCTCTTAATCAGAGATGGCTAACCGAGGTATCCGAAGGTCTGCGTAAGAACGGGTTAACTCGGGTAGTTTCTACGAAAAATAAAGGCAAACACAACACGAACGTCTACCTAGCATTCCTCAACAGCTTCCGATTTACTTTTTCAGAAGTTTCCATGCCACGTCCCAACTTTAATTCGCGCTAGGAAGGGAAGCAGCTGCTGCCCGGATCGAGACCTGCCATCAGCTAAACAAGACCGTGTAGCGCCTCCTGGGCCCAGAGATGACACGCGGCGCCTGGTAGACAAAGCTCGGCGAGGGGTTCCAAGGGGAACCANTTTGACTTCCCAAGCAACCCAGCTCTGTAGAAAAGTGACAAGAACAATTCTATTTTTATCTAGACATTAAATACTAATTTTCATTTTCAAACTGATTCAATAACATTCTAACCCCACTTGTCAGGGATTTAAAATGTGGATATTTATCATATCACTGAACCACAGTGAATTGTATATTATGGGAATTTTATTATGTAAATCAAGGGACTCACTTTAGGGATCAGGCAGTTTATATGAGAGATGGCACCAGTTTAAGGCAATAAGGAGTAGGAAGGACTGTGGCAGACTGGAGGAGCATAGATTCTGTATCTGAATACACTCAGGGAACTTCCCTGGTGGTCCAGTGGCTAAGACTCCATGCTCTCTATGTGCAGGGCACAGGTTCGATTCCCAGTCAGAAAATTCGATCCCACATGATGCAACTGAGAATCCTACATGACACAACTAAGACTCAGTGTGGCAAATAAAATAAATACATTCAGCTCCAGTTTTTGAAAACATGGTGGTGGGCCAAGCCAAAGACGACACCAGAAGTCATCTATACATTTTTATATTATAAAAGTAACAGTGCTATCTAAAATTTGGAAAAGAGACAAAAGCAACTCTAATCACACTACTATATAATCTGGTATATTTTTATAAACTTGGTATATTTTCTTCGTGGCCCAGGTTTTTCTTTTTAGCATCCTTGTCATAATTACTCAAGTTTCCCAAGTGGCCCTAGCCATGAAGAACCTGTCTGCCAATGAACCCGCCTGCCAGTGCAGGAGATGTAAGAGAAAGTCTGATCCCTGGTCAGGAAGATCGCCTGGAGGAGGGCACGGCAACACACTCCAGTATTCTTGCTTAGAGATTCCCATGGACAGAGGAGCCTGGTGGGCTACAGTCCATGAGGTCGAAAAGAGTCAAACAAAACTGAAGCAACTCAGCACCCATGCACACATGCATAATTGGTCATCAGGTATCTTTCAACAATATTTCAGGATTTGAAAACAAATTAATTCAAAGAACTACAAGTTCTTAGGACTTGTCACCCACAGAGTTGCTCAACCATCACCACTGTCTAGTTTCAAAACACTTCATCTCCTTAAAAGAAATCCTGACCCATTAGCAGTCATATCCCATTCCCCATTCCCCCTGACCACATTTTGTTTAGCCATTCACCCACTGATGCACTTTGGGTAGTTTCTACTTTGGGGCTATTATTAGGAATGTCACTATGAACATTTCCGTACATATTCTTGATGGATATAGATTTTTCAGTTCTCTTGTGTATATACCTGGAGAGGACAAGATCAGTGACTTTTTCTGGGAATCAGAAGCTTCTTGTGGCAGAAACCAGGAAACTAGGGTAGACACTGACGAGGTATTTGCATCAGTTGCATAGTCAGTTCTCAGATGCTGACAGGTTTTAAAGGGAATAACAAAGGCTGCTTCCCCAGAAAGGCTAGATCAGCTCTCTGCTGTTTGGGTATTAACATTCCCCTTCCCTTCTGGTCCCACGGAAGTTCTCTCTTAAAAAGTAGAGAAGAGTAAAGGAGATGAGAGAATTTTCTTTCATCTTTCTTTTCTTTTTTTCATTTTCAGTTTTTAAATGTTACTTTATGAAGAACAATACTGATATAAAAATGAAAATTCAAGACAAGTTTAACCATAATGTCACCACCTAATCAAATGAGCCGTCCTGGGAGATGCCGTGCTAGGACCTTCATCTCACACCCTCTCTGGCCCTCTCTGCTCACCTTTGTATCACAAGGAAATCTGTTTCCCAGGCTCCCTTTCACTCTGCTTCCTGGTAGCTTCAGCCAGTCGCAGGCACTGGCGAAAGACTGGAGGGCTGAGGAAGGAAGAAGCCAGAGCATTTGTCTCCCTTGCTGCTTTGTGAAGCATCTCTGCCAGTGACTGCATGTTCGAGGTTGCAGATCCTCTGAAAGTCCAGTTTCTACTGGATGGTCCTGGCTCCTGGGCTCTGATAGTCCTACATCCTCCCTTCCTTTCTCTAGTCCTAAATGGACTAATATCTTTCTGCTGTTGATAATCTATGCCTTTGTCTCACAATCTTCTTTGGCTCCTCAGCTCTATCATTGCCTATTGTGATGGTTTCAAAATATATCCAGTTCTGTTATTCTTCCTACCTTTAAAAGGTGGAAGCTAGGGAATTCCCTGTGGTCCAGTGGCTGGGGCTCCACGCTTCCACTGCAGGGGGCATGGGTTTGATTCCCATATGCTACAGCAGCCAAAAAAAATTTTTTTGGAGCCTAATTGCCCTCCCCTGGAATGAGAGGCAGAACGTAGTGACTGACCTCTAAGAGAATGTGGCAGAGATGACTGTCTATGACTTCTGAAGCTAGGTCATAAAAGGAATTGTTGCTTCAGTGTTCTCTTGACACTTCTCTGAGGGAAGCCAGATACCATGTCATAAGGACACTCAGGCAGCTCTAGGAGACAGTCCCACAGGGAGAGAAACTCAGGCCTCTTATTGACAGCCACATGAGGGCACCATCTTGGAAGTGGCTCTTCCAGCCCCAGTCAAGCCTTCAGATAATGATGCAACCCCTGCTGATATCTTGACTGCAGTCTCCTGAGAGATCCCGTATCAGGACTACTCAGCTAAACTGCTCCAGAATTCCAGATCTGCAAAAAGGATGAAAGATAATGATTATTGTTGTTTTAAGCCACTTAGTTTTGGGACAACCTGTTACACAGCAGTGGATACCTCAGGCACCTGAGCTTCCAGAAGGAAAGTACTGCTTTTACGACAAGCAAATAATAGGGAAAGTCCAATTTACCCGAATGTTCACTGATGGATAAGTGAATAAAGAAAACATGGTCTATCACTATGACAGACTATTATTCAGCCATTAAAAGGAATAGAGTACTGATTCAAGCTACAACAAGGTGGACCTTGAAGACATGAAACTAAGTCAAAGAAGTCAGTCACAAAAAGGTTATGCATTGTATGATTCTACTTAAATAAAATGTCCAAAACAGGCAAGTCCACAAAGACAGAGTAATTAGTGGTTTCCTCAGGCTATAGTCAAAGTTGGGAGGAAACGGGGAGTGACTGCTAATGGGGCTTGATTTTTCTTTTCTTTTTTTTTTTTTGAGTATAGTTGATTTGCCTTGTGTAGTTTCTTCTGAACAGCAAAGTGAACCAGTTACACATATAACCTCTCTCTTTTAGATTTTCTCATGTAAGTCATTACAGAGGACTGAGTGGAGTTCCCTGTGCTTTACACTAGGTCCTTATTACTTGCCTATTTTTTTTTTTTGGAAGCACCCCACAGCATGTGGGATCTTAGTTCCCCATCCAGAGATCGAACCTGTGCCCTCAGAATTGGAAGTGTGGAGTCTTAACCATTGGATTGCCAAGCAAATCCCCCTAATTATCTCTTTTATATATAGTAGTGTGTATGCTATGCTATGCTAAGTCGCTTCAGTCCTGTCCGACTCTGTGTGAACCCACGGCAGCCCACCAGGCTCCCCCATCCCTGGTATTCTCCAGGCAAGAACACTGGAGTGGGTTGCCATTTCCTTCTCCAACCCATGAAAGTCACTCAGTCGTGTCCGACCCTCAGCGACCCCATGGACTGCAGCCTACCAGACTCCTCCGTCCATGGGATTTTCCAGGCAAGAGTACTGGAGTGGGATGCCGTTGCCTTCTCTGAGTAGTGTGTACATGACCAGTCAATCTCAAAGGAAATCAACCCTAAATATTCATTACAAGGACAGATACTGAAGTTGAAGCTCCAATACTTTGGCCACCCATGTGAAGAGCCAACTCATTGGAAAAGACCCTGATGCTGGGAGAGATTGAAGGCAAAAGGAGAAGAGGGCAGTAGAGGATGAGATGGTTAGATAGGATCATTGACTCAATGGACATGAATCTGAGCAAACTCTGGGAGATAATGGAGGACAGAGGAGCCTGGCGTGCTGCAGTCCATGGGGTCACAGAGAGTCAGACAGGACTTAGTGACTAAACATCAATGACTGTGTATATGTCAATCCCAATCTCTCAGTTTATCCCTCACCCACTCCTTTCTCACCTGGTAGGGGCTTTTGATTGGAGCAATGAAAATATTCTGGGAATTCCCTGGCAGTCTAGTGATGAGGACTCAGCGCTTTCTCTGCCCGAGCCCAGATTTGATTTCTGGTTGGAGAACTTAAGATCCTGTAAGCCATGGGGTACAGCCAAAAAAAAGACTTGGGACTAGATAGTAGTGATGGGTGCACACATCTGTGAACATACTAACGTCACCGAACTGTACCCTTTAAATGTGTGGACTTTATGGCATTTGAACTATATCTCAATAAGCTACTTAAAACAAGCAAGGGGGACTTCCCTGGTGGTCCAGTGGCTAATAGTCTGTGCTCCTAATGCAGGGGCCCAGATTCAATCCCTGGTCAGGGAACTAGATTCTGCATGCCACAACTACAACTTCACATACCGCAACAAAGATCGAAAATCTTGCATACCATGACTAAGATCCAGCGCAACCAAATAAATAAAAATAAATATTAAAAAGCATGTTTAAAACAAGGAAGAGTTTTCAGGTGTCCAAGGTGTGGTCCAGAAACAGCCAGGTTCAGGTACAAAAGACAGTCAGGAGAGGTGGTGCCTTTGAGGTTAGGTCAGGTTCCAAAGTTGGTCAGGGTCCAGTTTTGTTTTTCCCTAGATCCTACTTCTGGGGCTTCCCAGGTGGCACTAGTGGCAAAGAATCTGCCTGCCAATGCAGGGGATACAAGAGAAGTAGGTTCAATGCCTGGGTCAGGAAGATCCCCTGGAGAAGGAAATGGCAACCCACTCCAGTATTCTTGCCTGGAAAATCTCATGGATAGAGGAGCCTGGCAGGCTACAGTCCACAGGGTCGCAAAGAGTTGGGTATGACTGAGCAACTGAGCGACTGAGTGCAGCTATCTACTTCCATTTTAAATACCAAACAGCCCTCACGGCTTTGACAAAGAGGGAGCAGCGCTGGCCACCCACCTGCTGACCTGGCATCAGCTGGCCTTGCTGTTCTCCCACTGAGATAACAATTTCACAGAACAAGAGCATCAGCCGAGGCCACTCTGGGATGATGATGGAACAAGATAAAACATGAATGTGGTCCAAGCCACAGAATGCCAGATCTAACCCTCTCCTGGCGAATATGAGTGACAGCTGCTTCTGCACCAGTTACAGCCTCAGCTTCTCACCAGTCTGTCCCCCCATATAGATGAGATTTATTAAGAGCCTCGATCCTACAATCATCCCTGCTTTCTGCTAGCACCCACTCTAGAGCAAATTCCCAGATCCTTATACTCTCCCCAGAACCACCCAACCAAAGCCCCAATTCACAACCCACCCCCCTGGACCCAGGCCCCAGAACACCAACACAGCCTGAGGCTGTCTGGCTGCAGTGGGTGAGCTGAGGCCTTACTGAGTCATTTATACGCAGGAACGGAGGTACTGGGCAGACAAAGATGTAACATATTTTGGCCACTCACTTCCCATAAAAATGAAAGAACCAAAAATCAACTTACGCAGCAAGGTTGTTTAAAATAGCCTAAAGCAGGAAATGGCATGAATGTCTATCAAGGGAAGAAATAATCTGGTAAATTACAGTACATTCATAAAACAGAGAACTATACAATCATTTGAAAGAATGAGGCAGGGATTATCTATTAAAAAAGAAAAAAGAACAAGATATATGTATATATGCTGGAGCTGGAAAGATGATTACAGGGTAACATGAAGTGAAAAAAGCAAATTGTATATTAATATGTTTGTCACACTTCCATAAAAAATAAATATATGTTTTACATGTATACATATATATGCATGTTCTCAGGAGAAAAATCAGAAAGAACATGAGTCAAACTGTCAACAGTAGTTACCTGGGAGTGGAAATGGGATAGGAAGAATCCTACTAAATACATAATTTTGTAAATGGTCGGATTGTGGAAAACCCAGGTCCGTTCATCCCACCAGTACCCTCCCCACCCTCACCTGGATACTTTGAGGCATGAACAGTATCAGTGGCAGAGCCCTGCGCAGTGCCAAGGTCACCTCAGCGCCCATTGGATTAAGCAACCAGCTGAGCATTCTTGCAAAGCTGCACCAACTTTGGCAATATTCCACCTTAAATTTGGTCTCCCTCCTTTTCAGCCTCACTTTACTTCTTCCCTGACTCTTGCTTCCCTGGTATTATACCCTCCAACAAAGCATTAACTCATATTCTTTTTAAGGAGCCCATACAAAGGCAATGGGTGATTTTGTTTTTACATTTTAAATAGCTTTCTTTCAACATTTTCTTTAAGAGCCCAACCACTTGGGACTTCCTTGGCCATCCAGCGGTTGAGGCTTTGTCTTCCAATGCAGAGGGTGTGGGTTTGATCCCTAGTGGGGGAGCTAAGAACCCACATGCCAAAACAAACAAGAACAAAAACATACACACAGAAGCAATGTTGTAACAAGCATAATAAAGACTTACAAAATGGTTCACATCCAAAAAATCTTAAAAAAAAAAAAAGTGGATGAGGACCCTCAAAGCAGAGAAGTGCTACCAAATGAATGTAACTGTAACAGAAAATCTACACAGAGCCAGTATTTACAAGTAACCTCTCTTCATGTGAAACAGATATTGAAATTCAGAGAGCGTGCCCAACGCACTTCAAACGATCATGTTGCTAAGGTTTGATCTTCCTGTTTTCCAAGATGGGTTTGGGGACACTTATCTTCCATATAATGTTTTTGACTTAGTGAGGGTGACTATTAAGTAGATAGACTGAGTCTCCTGTGACATTTCTGGACGGGACTTCCCTGATGGTCTAGTGGCTAACACTCTGCTCTTCCAGTGCAGGGGGCCTGGGTTCAATCTGCACCAGTTACAGCCTCAGCTGATTGAACTAGATCCCACATGATGCAACTTAAAAAAAAAAAAAAAAGATTCTGCATGCTGCATGCTGAAAGGAAGATCAAAGATCCCGCAACTAAGACCTGGTACAGTCAAATAAGTAAAATAAATATTTTTAAAAATATTAATAAAAAAAGATGCAATGATGACATCAGAACTGTTCTCAGGTCTATCAAATTAAAGAAGGATGAGGAGGGAAAGGAGAAGGAAGAGGAGGAGGAGGACAGGGTGAGAAAGAGGAATGAGAATCCAGATTAGCATCTTTGGGAAGTCAAGGCTGCCATGGGTAGAAGAGTGGATCTGAGGCTATTTCAGGATGTCAACCCTTGGAACTGAGCCCAAGAGACAGGGCAAGTAAAGCAGAAGACTACTCGGATTCCTGAAAAATAAGTTTTTGTAAAATGGTCTGTTTTAGTCAGTGTGAGCTGCTATAACAAAAAGACCCATAGACACTCAGAGATCAGCTAATGCTAAGGTGACGGTCATATGGCAACACATAAAGGTATCAGATCAACACACTGTGTATCTTAATCTTACTTTAAGTTCTGCTTGATTGACTAT
The DNA here is from genome assembly GCA_006410935.1 of Redunca redunca. Lineage (NCBI taxonomy): Eukaryota > Metazoa > Chordata > Mammalia > Artiodactyla > Bovidae > Redunca > Redunca redunca. The sequence continues at coordinate 337,914 of SJYQ01014680.1, forward strand.
GCCAAAGTCTTTGACTGTGTAGTTCACAACAAACTGTGGAAAATTCTTCAAGAGATGGGAATACCAAACCACCTGACCTGCCTCCTGAGAAATCTGTATGCAGGTCAAGAAGCAACAGTTAGAACTGGACATAGAATAACAGACTGGTTTCAAATTGGGAAAGGAGTATGTCAAGGCTTTATTGTCACCCTGCTTATTTAACTTATATGCAGAGTACATCATGCAAAATGCCAGACTGGATGAAGCACAAGCTAGAATCAAGATTGCTGGCCAAAATATCAATACCTCAGATAACGCAGATGATACCACCCTTATGGCAGAAAGTGAAGAGGAACTAAAGAGCCTCTTGATGAAAGTGAAAGAGGAGTGAAAAAGTTGGCTTAAAACTCAACATTCAGAAAACGAACATCATGGCATCTGGTCCCATCACTTCATGGCAAATCGATGGGGAAACAATGGAAACAGTGACAGATTTTATTTTCTTGGGCTCCAAAATCACTGCAGATGGTGATTGCAGCCATGAAATTAAAAGATGTTTGCTCCTTGGAAGAAAAGCTATGACCAACCTAGACAGCATATTAAAAAGCAGAGACATTACTTTGCCAACAAAGGTCTGTGTAGTCAAAGCTATGGTTTTTCCAGTAATCATGTATGGATGTGAGAGTTGGACCATAAAGAAAGCTGAGTGCTTTTCAACTGTGGTGTTGGAGAAGCCTCTTGAGAGTCCTTTGGACTGCAAGAAGATCAAATCAGTCAATTCTAATAGAAATCAGTCCTGAATATTCATTGGAAGGACTGATGCTGAAGCTGAAACTCCAATATTGGCCACCTGATACAAAGAACTGAGTCCTTGAAAAAAACCCTGATGCTGGGAAAGATTGAAGGCAGGAGGAGAAGGGGACGACAGAAAATAAGATGGTTGGATGGCGTCAGTGACTCGATGGACATGAGTTTGAGCTTTCAGCAAGCTCTGGGAGTTGGTGATGGACAAGGAAGCCTGGCATGCTGCAGTCCATGGAGTCGCAAAGAGTCAGACATGACTGAGCAACTGAACTGATACCTTAAACTTCCACGATGTTGTATGTTAAAGTGTTAGTCACTCAGTCGTGTCTGACTCTCTGTGACCCCGTGAACTGTAGCCCACCAGGCTCCTCTGTCCATGGGATTCTCCAGGCAGTACTGGAGTGGGTCGCCATTTCTCTCTCCTGGGGATCTTGTCCACCCAGGGATCAAACCCAGGTCTCCTCCCTTAAAGGCAGATTCTTTACCGTCAAAGACACCAGGGAAGCCCGTTGTATTAACTACGCCTCAATTTTTTAAAAAGGAGGCCAGAAAATGTACCATAGGCTGGGTGATTTATAAGTGACAGAAATTTATTTCTCCCAGTTTTGGAGGCTGAAAGTCCAAGATCAAGGCACTATCAGATTTGGTGTCTGGTGAGAACCCCCTTTCTGGTTGATAGACCTCTGTCTTTTCACATGGTGGGAAAGGGGAGGAATTTCTGTCATTAAAAAATGTTTTACTCATTTATTTTTAAACTCAGCCAAGGTTAGCAACATGCGGAATCTTGATTTCTTGATCATGGATCAAATTCACGACCCCTGAAGTAGAAGGGTGGCATCTCAACCACTGGGCCACTAGGGAAGCCCCCAGGCATTTCTTTCTTTTATAAGAGCACTAATCCAATGCATGAGGGCTCCATCCTCAGGACCTGACCTCATCACCTCCCAGAGGCCCCTCCCCCTAACATCATCACATTGTGGGGTTAGGTTTCCAACAGATGAATTTGAGGGGCACAGACTTTCAGTCTTTTAGATTGTCTATGGCAACAGCACAGGGAGCTATTCGCTGGTGCCCCAAAGTTCCCTCTCCAGTCCTAGTGTGGTTTCTCAGGGGCTGCTGGCCTGATTTCCAGGAAGCAATAACTTCTCCTTCTACATAATCACTGCTTCTCTCTGCCACGTGCCCAGGCAACTGGCTCCAGGAGCCCCTGGCTCAGTTCTTCCTCCTGCAGCTAACTGTGGGAGCTCCCAGCACCCACTCACCCTTCTCCCCACTCCAGATTTTCCATTCTTGTTGGTGGCATCAAGTTCCTCTTCTTTTACCCATGGCTGAAGCAAAACTCATCCCAGGAAAGCTAATATTTTGTCATTCACTCAAGCCCACAGTCTGTATTAATTTTTTTTAATTTTTAATGAAAATGTTCTAATATTATAGGAGAGAAAATAGCATGAGGGAGTTCCATATACCCATCACCCAGCTTCAACAATTATTAACAAAAAGGTGAGTGTTCATCTTCTCCACATTCCCAACCATCCCACCCTCCCAATAGGTTATTTTAAAGCAAAAAATCACAGACATTACATCATTTTATTCATGAATATATCAGCAAGCCCATAGTCTTAATTTTTTTTTTAACCTTTTGGTCACATGGCATGAGAAATCTTAGTTCCCTGACCAGGGGTAGAACCCACATCCCCTGCATTGGAAGCACAAAGTCTTAACCACTGGACCACTGGGGAAGTCCCAGCCCATACACTTTGAATAGGTGTTCCATGTTATTGGGAGGGAAGGTTGAGTGATGTGTGGAGAGTAGATGGAGAAAGAGACCCTCTAGTGGACTGACCTTTAATCACCTTTCCATTATTTCCCAGCAATTCCGCTCTGACTCAAATTTGCATGCCCTCCTCAACAAGACATATATTGTTTCCCACTCAGCACCTGAACTCGCTAAGTTTGGGCTGTCCATCATTATGTGATTTTTGATGAAAGCAGAGTTTTATTCCTTCTATGGAAGTTTAAAAAGTTAAACTTAAGGGGAAAAAAAGGACCAAAAAATGTTAAACTTCACTTCCCTTGATCATGGGCTGTGACCCAAGCCCAGCCATTTGGATGCTCTCACCAAGGATGTGACTTTGGATTAAATGAACCATGTACATAGAAGGACTAAAGGAACAGAAGGGTAGCTGGTGCTCAGACAGTGAGTTGCTTAGGTGTGAGGTGAAGATGGACTATAAAAGTTATGTCAGCCTTGGGAAGGACTTTGGGCTTATAACTTGGCATTGATACCTGGTGTGATACAATGTATGCATTTATCAAGATTATTGAATGCAGACTTCCCCTGTAGTCCATTGGTTAAGACTCCGTGCTTCCACTGCAGGGGGCACAGGTTTGATCCCTAGTCAGGAACATTCCACATGCCATGTAGTGGAGGGGAAAAAAAAAACACAGATTACTGACTGTTGAGTAGAAGATTAGAAGGAAGAAGGGATGAAGCAGAAAACTCAGTTAGAAGCCTACTGTAGCCTTCCAGGTGGTGAATTAATATTAAGTGGGGCTAGGGTGGTAGGAGAGAGATGAGGAAGTAGAAGAATTTCTGAGATGTGTTGCAGGTACAATTGATGGGACTTGGTTGCCCTAATTTCTAATTTCTCTAGTAACTTCAAACACCATGGTAAGAGAACAGTGTTGATTCCAGGGTGTCACTGTTCTGAATGAAATGCTTCAGTGGTAACAGTAACAGCAAATGTAATAGTAACAGCAAAAATAATATAAAGAGCAGTAGCTAACATTAACGTAGCTCTTACCACATGCCAGCCTCTGATCTAGACATTTCACATGCTTACATGTTTTTTGTTTTTTTTTTTTGCCATGTGGAGTCTTAGTTCCCCAACCAGGGATCGAATTTGTGCCCATGACCACTCTCTAATCTCACATTTTCATTAATTGCCCCATAAAATCCTGTACCTATCAACAGTCACCCTCCATGCTCCTCTGCCTGAAGCCCACGGTCACCACTAATCTGCTTTCTGGATCTCTAGATTTGTCTATTCTGAACATTTCATGTAAAGAAATCATATACTATGTGACCTCAGGTCTTCTTTCACTTCTTTCCCTTAGCATCATGGTTTTCAAAAATATGTATTTCTATTTGTTTATTGATTTGGCTGTGCTGGGTCTTCGTTGTGGCATGTGGGATCTTTGATCTTCATTGTGGCGTTTAGGATCTAGTTCCCTGACCAGGAATCGAACCCAGACCCCCTGCACTGGGAGAGCCGAGTCTTAGCCATTGGACCATGAGGAAAGGCTCCAGCATCACGTTTTTAAGGTTTATCTGTGTTGTAGCCTGTGTTGGTGCTTCATTCCTTTTTATAGCAGAATCATGTTTCCTTGTATGGATGGACCGCATTTTGTTTATTCATCTCATAGTAGACTTTTGGGTTGTTTCCACCTTCTGTGTTGTTTTGCCTGTGGTTAAATAGTACTTTTCTTCAGATCACTTCATAAGAACAGAACTCCTCGTTTCTCTGAGATAAACCAGGCTCCAGAAGAGGGTAGGTAGGAAAAGAGAAAAGGCCCTTATCCACCTAGGAAGCTCACAACTATTGAGTGAGTACCTTTCGTGTGCCAGGTGGGGCAACCCTGCGACCACCAACCTGCTTTCTGTGCATTTGCCTATTCTGGACATTCTGAATAAATGGAATCATATGACACAGAGGGAATAAGAGAAGACCACAGGCCATGTGTGTGAAGCCCAGGGAACAAATGTGCTCTGTTTGAGTATGAGTCAGCAGGCTGAGCCTGGATTGGATGGGGCAAGTTAGGGAGCAGGGGGGAGGGCAGCTGAAGAGAGGACCAGAAATTGATTCTGGGTCCAAATTCATATTTGATGCAGTAGGCCTGTTTGTTATATGACCTTTGGTGAGGCATTGAATCATTCTTTGTCTCAGTTTTTCATCTGTAAAATGGGAATAATCAATTTTTGTGGGGATTAAATGACTGAAAGGGACTTCCCTGGTGGTCCAGTGGTTAAGACTCTGCACTTCCAATGCAGGGGATCTGGGTTCAATCCCTGGTCAGAGAACTAGATCCTAAATGCCACAACAAAGATCAAAGATCCCGCATGTTGTAACCAAAACCAAGCACAGTCAAATAAATAAGCAAATAGAAATATTTTTGAAAAACATGATGCTAAGTGAAAGAAGTCAGACATGAGGTCACATAGTATATGATTCTTTTATATGAAATGTTAAGAATAGACAAATCTATAGATCCTGAAAGCAGATTAGTGGTGACCAGGGGCTTTGGGCAGAGGGGAATGGAGGTTGACTATTAATAGGTACAGGATTTTATGGGGCAGTTAATGTAAATATGAGATTACAGGGTGGTCATGGGTCTTCCCAGGTGGCACTAGTGATAGAGAACCCACCTGTTATTGCAGGAGATGTAAGAGACACTGGTTCAATCTCTGAGTCAGGAAGATCTCCTGGAGGAGGGCATGGCGACCCACTCCAGTATTCTTGCCTGGAGAATCCCATGGACAGAGGAGCCTGGTGGACTAGAGGGTCACAAATAGACATGACTGAAGCCACTTAGCACACAAGCTAATGGTTGCACAACTTTGTGAATATACTAAAAACTACTGAATTGCACGCATTAAAAGGGTCAGTGTCACTGCAGGTGATTTACATCTAAACAAAAAAGAATCTTTCCTGCAAAAGGAAATGCTAGAACACATTACCACCAAATAAACTGAATTCAAATCAGATCAACCTCTCAATCCAACACCAGTCTAAAGAAAAGACAGAGAACAAACATATGGAAGGACTTTACAGAGGTAAAATTATCAGAATATAGACTGAGAATCTCTATAAGGGAAACAGTCCTGTTTCATCACCAAAATGACTTCAAGGGAAGGAGAAAAAACAAGAGATGGAGGAGATTTAAGGAGACTAAGGGACATATCAACCAACTGCAATATGTGGGTATGATTTGGATCTTGAGTTAAACAAACTTAAAAAATAAACTCATGAAACATTTCAAACATTGGATGCTTGATATGAAGAAATTATTAATTTTTTCAAGTGTGATCATGATACTGTAGATTTATAATTTCATTGTTTTAGAAATACATATTAAAATATTTGTAGGTGAGACAATACAGTGTCTGAAACTCTTTTTTGAAATTGAATTGTGTTAACACATCTAGTTCCTGTGACACACTAATTTGTTAATTCCCCTCCTCTTTCTCAACCCTCTCTTGTTCTATCTGAAATTAGTTTATTTTTGGTTTTACTTGTTTACCATCTGTTTCCCACAAGAGCAGTAATCCTGTCTCTCAGATATTGTCATAGCTCACAGGTTTAGCAGTGAATGTGGCAATTCAAAGCATTTATTGGCTGAGTGAATGTCAATATTGGCCTTACCATATCAACTGCTCTAGTCCTGAGTTTCAAGCTCCAGGTCCCCACCTGTTAACCGGACATCTACACCAAACCCAGACATCTCCAGATTTCCCTTTTTTTTTTTTTGCCATGCCACATGGCTTTTGGGATCTTTGTTCCCTGACCAGGGATCCAACCTGGACCCTTGCAGCAGAAGCATGGGGTCCTAATTTTGGACAGCAGGGAATTCTCTCCTCCAGGTTTCTTTCATCTTCATCATCTTCATCTAGTTTTTCTATAGAACTTTGTGTGGCTGGCTCATATGCTCATTTGTTTAATAATCACAATTACCCTTTGTGACCCCATATTACAGAGTGGGAAGCTGAGGCCCCAAGGAGTCATGTGATTTGCCCAAGGCCACACACCCTGCATCAAGCTTAGAATGTAGAGTGATCTGGAAGCTTAACCATCAGAGCTTAACTGCCTCTCCCTCCCTTTCTTAAGATTGTAAACATTCTCTGAAGAACTCAGGCTCATCATCTGGGTTGGGGGGAGGTCACCTTGGACTCCTGCCCCCCCCTTCCCTTCCTAAAGTCATTTCCATCTCCTCCATTCTCTCATCCCTTTCCTGTCCCGGTCCTGAGGCTCAAACTGCTGGCTGACACTGTGGCTCCTCTAGCCTTGTCCCCTCCCAGCAGAGTCTCAGTACCTCTTTGCAGCCTGCTTTGAGGAAGGCAAAGTTTCCCCAGTCTGAGCATCCGTTACTTATCCCTTAGTCCACCATGGGGGCACACCAGGTTCAGCTCCATCCCTCCTAGCTGTGGGACCCTAAACAAGTTACCTAACCTCCTGTGGCAAGTTGAATTGGTGCCACCCCTCCTGACACTTGTCCCCCCAAAAAAACAAGCTATGTTTCTATCCTAATCTCCAGAACCTGTAAATGTGACCTTATTTTTAAAAGTGTCTGTAGAGATGTGATTAAGGATCTCAAGATGAGATCATTCTGGGTTGTGTGGGTAGGTCCTAAATCTAAGACAAGTGTTCCTTTTTTTTTTTTCCTTTTTTGCAGCTCTGAGCAGCATGTGGGTGGGATCTTAGTTCCCCACTAGGGATCAAACCCTTGCCCTCTGCAGTAGAAGTGCTGAGTCTTAACCAGTGGACTACCGGGGAAGTCCTATAAGTGTTCTTGTAAGAGACACAGAGAAGACAGACCTACAGAGAAGGCCATGTGAAGACAAAGGCAGAGACTGGGGTGATGCTGCCATGAGCTATGGAAGCCAGCAGCTGGAAGAGGCAAGGATGGATCCTCCTCCAGAGCCATCAGAGGAAGCACACCTTGACTTCAAATTTCCAGCTTCCCAAACTGTCAGAGAATGTTTCCATTGTTTGAAGTCAAGTTTGTGGCAATTTGTTACAGTAGCTACAGGAAGTTAATGTCCCTCCCTATTCCTCACTGTCCTTGATTTAGGGTGGAGATAATCATAGATCAGAGCTTCCCAGGTGGCACAGATGGTAAAGAATCTGCCAGCTAATGCAGGAGACTTGAGTTCAATCCCTGGGTTGGGAAGATCCCCTGGAGAAGGAAATGGCAACCCACTCCAATGTTCTTGCCTGGGAAATCCCATGGACAGATGAGCCTGGCAGCTATAGTCCATGGACTCACAAAAAATCGGACAAGACTTAGTGACTAAACAACGAATCATAGATCCACTTTATTGGGATGCTGTGCACAGATCTGACCCCGGCTTTAAGACTTACCAGCTTGTCTGACCTCGGCCAAGTGATTTGACATCTCTGCATCTCAGTTTCCTCTGTTGTAGAGTACAATAATACTTCTTAGGAAGTAGTAAGGCAGCAGTTCTCAAACTTTTCCTTCTCAGGGACTCTTAAGAACTGCTGAAGACCTTAAAGAGATCTTGTTAAAATGTTACATCTATTGATATCTACTGTAACTAGAAATTTAAGGTTTTTTTTTTAAAAAAAAAACACTGATTAATTTAAAACAGACACATGACATGTTAGCATGAATTTTTTCAATAAAAATTAACTATGCCCCCAAACAAACAAACAAGTGCTGAGGACAGTGACATTGTTCCATATTTTTGCAAATCTCTTTAAAATCTAGCTCATTATCAGAGAGCTAGCCCCTAAGATCTGTATCTGCACATTCAGTCAATCATGACATGCTGATTTGTATTACCTACAGGAAGAAGATGCAGCCTGTCATTGATATAGCTAGCAAAGGGACCTCAAAGAGACCCTTCGGGCATTAAGGAACCCTGATGGTCATGAGGCCACACTTTACGAAGTAGTAAGTTAGGAAATATTTGTAAAGTACCTGGAATAATGCCTCACACATGGTAAACACTACTTTTAAACTAAATATAAAGCAAATGCTCAATACATTTTAAACTTTAAACATTTTTAGGGTTTCCCTGGTGGCTCAGTGGTAAAGAATCTGCCTGCCAATGTAGGATACACAGGTTCAATCCCTGATCCAGGAAGATCCGACATGCTGCGGAGCAATGAAGCCTGTGTGCCACAACTGCTGAGCCTATGCTCTAGAGCCAGGAGGCTGCAACCCCTGAGCCCATACACCACAGCTCCTGAAGCCTGGGCACCCTGGAGCCTGTGTGTTCACAAGAGGAGCACTGCACAGAGAAGCCTGCGCACTGCAACTAGAGAAAAGCCCATGAGAGACAAGGATCCGGCACAGCCAAAAAAAAATACATAAAAATTATATATATATATATTTACATAAACTTTAAGCATTTTTAGTTTTAAATAATGTGTGTCAAGTTGGGGTGCACTTTATAGCTACAGTGGCGTTCAGGGTTTTTTCTGACTTCATGGAGCTCGGAAGAGGGTAAGTGTAACCTTGGTCAAAACTCACTGTGTTAAGAGCAGCTTTATGGGAGTATGAGGTGGGATGTGGGGATGCGGAGGAGGGGGCGTGAAGGATGGGGTTGTGGCTTCCGGGAAGAGTCACCTGGGCTGGGAAGGGTGGTCTGATGGACTAACATTTAGCCAGGTCAAAAGGACAGGGGGCTTGTGACAAGAAAGCTGAAATTCAAACCCTGTTCCCACCGCCTCTGTGAAGTGATGTAGGTGTCACAAAGAGCCGCTAACGGAAGTGCCTGGCCGGCAAGCGGGGCAGCCCGGAGGCTTAGGGACCAGAGGAATCTTTCGGTCCCTCTCCTGAAGCTCAGGGCCCGGCGCCGCCAGGTCAGCCCGCTGACCGGGTCTGCGGGGACGGTAGGCGAGCCGCGGGGTCCTCGACTCTTTCCCGGGGCCGCATCCCGGAGTCCACCTCCTGAGCCCTCCATTTCTCTGCAACGCAGAGTGGCCCCCCGGCGCTGTGAGTGGTCCCAAGAGATCTGCGACCCGCAGCCCCACCGCCTCCGCACCCCACCACCCACCTCGCTTCTCCTCTGGGCTAGTCTCGACCCCTCCGCGAGGGGATTGGGAGAGGAGGAGCTAGGACCGCGCCGGAGGCTGGGGTGGCGCCTCCGGACGCGCTGGGGGCGCCGGCTGGAGGCGGGGAAGGAAGGTCCCGCGGGTGGAGCGGCGGGAGCGGGGCGGGGGGCTGCAGAGTCGGAGGGTAGGGGTGCGGTGCCCGCCGGGACCCCAGGGCGCCCTCGGGCGGCGGCAGCCGCGCGCGCCCCTCTCCAGGCCGGGATCGGGGCGGGGCGCGCGGCATCCCCGCGGGGGGAGCTGGTCAGCCGGCGTCGCCGCCGCCAAAGTTTCCCGGAGGAGCCGCGGCCGCCCTTCCTTCTCAGGCCCAGGGCGTGGGAGCGAGCCCTCGGGCGAGGACTGTTTGCGAGAGGGCAGCGGAGCACCCTCTCCAGCCAGACCCCGCGCCTCCATTGCGCCCAACTCGGATTCCCAACTTGGGAGGCGCCGCGGGCCTGCGCACGCGCGCGCCTTCCTCGCCGCCGCCGCCGCCTCCTCCTCCCCTCACTGGGGAGCAGGCTCCGGGCCGATCCGGGCGCCGAGACCCGCACCCTGATCGCTAACCTCCGGCTCCCGGCCCGCCGCCTCCGCCCATGCCGACGCCCGCCGCCTGCCAGGTGCGCCCTCGCCCGAGGGCCAGCTAAGCGCCGGCCGGCGGCGGCGGCGAAAGGTGGGCCCGGCCGCGGCGCTGCCCTCGACAGCGGCAAGTTTGGGAGTTGCACTAGTTTGCGGGGTGGGGGAGAGGCTGGGCGGGGGGCCATGGAGGAGGACCGGGGGTCGGCGCTGGCGGCCGAGTCGGCTCTGGAGAAGAACGTGGCGGAGCTGACGGTCATGGACGTGTACGACATCGCGTCGCTCGTGGGCCACGAGTTCGAGCGGGTCATCGACCAGCACGGCTGCGAGGCCATCGCGCGCCTTATGCCCAAGGTCGTGCGTGTCCTGGAGATCCTGGAGGTGCTCGTCAGCCGCCACCACGTCGCTCCCGAACTGGACGAGCTGCGTCTCGAGCTGGACCGACTGCGGCTGGAAAGGATGGACCGCATCGAGAAGGAGCGCAAGCACCAGAAGGTGGGCGGTAGCCTCAGTCTGCCCATCCGGGCAGTGGGGCCGCTGGGACCTAGGGGGCCCTTCAGCACTGAGATTCTGTAGGTGCACACGGATGTGTATACAGAGAATAGATGAGAGAAGATCCTACTGGATGAGGGAAGGAGCGAGGCCCCTGGCCCTCTCTTACCCAGCCTGGGCACCTGGCATGTACCACCCACAGGGATTAAGGGTAGTTGGTTGGAGTCAGACCTGAGTTCCAACCCCACTTTTACCATTTAATAGCTGTGCGACCTTGAGTACGTTATTTCACCTCTCTGTGCTTCATTTCCTCACATCAAATGGCGATAGGAATAGGACCCGCCTTATAAGAATTAAGTGGAATAGTATCTAAAGTGCTTAGATAATATTATTCTTTTCCAGAAATGAAATAAGCGTCCCTACCTTTCAGTGCTACCCAGAAGGTGTGACACAGGCTCCTTTCTTCATCGTACTCCAGACCTTTTCAGAGCCAAGGGGATGGNTCTGGAGTGCTATTGGCCAGGAAGTAAACACCAGTGTGTTCAGAGCCAGGGCTCGTTTGTAAACACTGAGGATGATTTTTTAGAATTCGGAGGACAAAATCCTTTTTTTTTTCCTATCACCATCTTCATATTCTTGAGATCAAGAGAGACTCCTCTTATTCCCTCCTCCACCCCACCCTCACCTCCTCATAAGCCTCAAAGGATCTTCAAGGTGTTATTTCCACAAAAATCTTCTTCGCATGTCCTTGATCTTATCTGTCTGTCTGTTCATTCCTGCCTCCCACCTTTTCTGCCTCCCTCCTTCCCTCCCTTCTTTCCTTTCTTCCTTCTCTCCCAACTGGCTTCAGGGACTTCCCGGGTGATCCAGTGGTTAAGACTCCAAGCTCCCAGTGCAGGGGACACCGGTTTGATTCCTGCTTGGGGAGCTAAGATCCTGCATCCTGCATGGTGCGGTCAAAAAAAATAAAAACAAAGCAAATATGGCTCCAGTAAAGCCTGCACCCTCTCTTCTACTCCTCCTCCCAAAAGACCCCCAAAAGACTCAGTTCTGTTCATTGCTCAGACCTAGGCCACCATCTTATCAGGTACTGCCTGGTTGCTCAGTCCACAGCCCCGCTGACCAACCACAGCTTGCACAGCGCCTTCCCAGGTAACATGGGTGATACAAAGGAAGACCAGGTCCTCATCTCAGGCAGCAAGTGCATAACAGGGAAGACGGGAAAACACAGAAAGAGACTCTAGAAAGCAGTGGCAGGTGTATATCATGTAAATAGCGTACGTTATGCATTTATTCATTCAACAGATATATTTATTGAGTACCGACAAAGTGCCAGGCAGTGTTCTGGGCCACAGCAGTGACCACAAGAGATGAGGTCTTTGTCTTCAAGGGCTTGACTTTCTAGCGGCGTGCTCTCCCATAGGAATAAATGTGGTGTGTCACATTGATACAAAGACATAGGTAAGGTTAACTTTTTTTTTGTTTACCTCACCTGTGGCTTGCGGATTCTTAACTCCCTGACCAGGGATTGAATCTGGGCCCAGAACAATGAAAACTCCTAGTTCTAACCACTGGACAACCAGGAAATTCCTCAGATGAAGTTAATTTTAATAACATACCAAACCCAGGCTTTCCAAAATGTTATTTCAACATGTAATCAATGTAAAGGTGCTTTTTATTGAGATGTGATTGACAGATAACACTGTTTTAGGTGTACAGCATTATGCTTTGATATATCTGTATATTGTAAAATGATTACCACCTAAGGTCAGTTACCATCCATCACCACTCAGTTACCAAAATATTGATAAGGTATCCTGCATTCTTTTTTCCTACCATGTCTTTGAAATTCGGTGAGTGCTTAACCCTCACTGCACGTTTCAGTTGAGACCAGCTGCATTCCAAGTGCTCAGTAGACACATGACTAATGGCCACTCTAATAGAATGATATGATTCTAGTGTGAGGAGATAGGTTTTTTTTTTTTACAGTTTAAAAAATTTCAACTTATCATAAGTGCCATGAAGAAGATAAAATGGGGAAATATAAGAGACTGGTCAGCATTGGGGTCTCATAGATGGAGCAGTCAGGAATGCTTTCCCTGAGAAGTGCCATCTGAGCTGAGATCCAAATGATGGTTAGGTACCAGCCATAGGGAGATCTAGGGGAGGGGCATTCTAGGCAGGAAGTGCAGCAAGTGCAAAGGCCCTGAGGTAGGAGGTTGGTGTGTGCATGGAATACAAAGAAGGCTGGTATGACAAGAGCAGAGCAAGTGAGAAAGAGGTCAGGGAGACATTGGTGGTTAAGCTGTGTCCGGCTCTTTGCAACCCCATGGACTGTAGCACCCAGGATCCCCTGTCTTTGGAATTTCCCATGCAAGAATACTGGAGTGAGTTGCCATTTCCTTCTCCAGGGGATCTTCCTGACCCAGGGATTGAACCCACATCTCTTGTACCTCCTGCATTGGCAGGCAAGTTCTTTACCACTGAGCCAACTGGGAATCCCTCAGGGAGGTACAGGGATCTGATCACTCTGGGCCTCATGGGCCAGCATAAGGAGTTTGGAAACAGTGCTGAGAAAAGGTGAAGGAGATGATCGGTCAGGGGCCACTTCGTGGAAAAGCCTTTTTAGCTGGTGTGGAGGCAAGATCAAATTGTCCGTGATCAGCTCAGGGGTAAGAACCAGCTCCCCAGTCAGTTCACTGAGAGAAGAATAAAAAAAAGAACTGAGGGATAATAGATGAACTGTATTCATCTATTGCTGCCGTAGCTAATTACCACAGCCTTCAGTCAGTTCAGTTCAGTCCAGTAGTTCAGTTGTGTCCGACTCTTTGCGACCCCATGAATCACAGCATGCCAGGCCTCCCTGTCTATCACCAACTCCCAAAGTTCACTCAAACTCATGTCCATCGAGTCGGTTATGCCATCCAGCCATCTCATCCTCTGTCATCCCCTTCTCCTCCTGCCCCCAATCCTTCCCAGCATCAGGGTCTTTTCTAATGAGTCAGCTCTTCGCATCAGGTGGCCAAAGTATTGGAGTTTCAGCTTTAGCATCAGTCCTTCCAATGAACACCCAGGACTGATCTCCTTTAGGATGGACTGGTTGGATCTCCTTGCAGTCCAAGGGACTCTCAAGAGTCTTCTCCAACACCACAGTTCAAAAGCATCAATTCTTCGGCGCTCAGCTTTCTTCACAGTCCAACTCTCACATCCATACATGACCACTGGAAAAACCACAGCCTTGACTAGACAGACCTTTGTTGGCAAAGCAATATCTCTGCTTTTCAATATGTTATCTAGGTTGGTTATAACTTTCCTTCCAAGGACTAAGTGTCTTAATTTCATGGCTGCAATCACCATCTGCAGTGATTTTGGAGCCCAAAAAAATAAAGTCTGACACTGTTTCCACTGTTTCCCCATCTATTTCCCATGAAGTGATGGGACCAGATGCCATGATCTTCGTTTTCTGAATGTTGAGCTTTAAGTCAGCTTTTTCACTCTCCTCTTTCCCTTTCATCAAGAGGCTTTTTAGTTCCTCTTCACTTTCTGCCATAAGGGTGGTGTCATCTGCATATCTGAGGTTATTGATATTTCTCCTGGCAATCTTGATTCCAGCTTGTGCTTCTTCCAGCCCAGCGTTTCTCATGATGTACTCTGCATAGAAGTTAAATAAGCAGGGTGACAATATACAGCCTTGACGTACTCCTTTTCCTATTTGGAACCAGTCTGTTGTTCCATGTCCAGTTCTAACTGTTGCTTCCTGACCTGCACATAGGTTTCTCAAGAGGCAGGTCAGGTGGTCTGGTATCTCCATCTCAGCCTTACTGACTCAAAACACAGATTTATTATCATGTGGGATAATATGACACTATGAATAATATCAATATGAAAAATACTGGATAAAATTCTGGAGGTCAAAAGTCAAAAAGGAGTCTCACTTGGGTTAAAAACAGGTGTCAGGAAATTCATTTCTTCTGACAACTTTAGGGGAGAATCCATTTCCTGGCCTTTTCCAGCTCCAGGGGGCCACCTGCATCCCTTGACTTGTGGCCCCTTCCTCCATCTTCAGAGTCAGTAGTGTGGCATCGTCAAATCTCTGACTCTGATCTCTCCTTCTGTCACCACATTGTATGCAGGACCTTAGTTTTCTGACCAGGGATTGAACCCGCACCTCCTGCAGTGGGATTGTGGAGTCCTAACCACTGGATCACTAGGGAAGTCCCCCCATCATTCATCTCTGATTCTGCCCTTCCTGCCTCCCTCTTTCATGTTTAAGGGCCCTTGTGACTACATTGGGTCCACCTGTGATAACCCAGGAGCATCTCCCCATCTCAGGGTCCCTTTTGCTGCACAAGGTCACATATTCTCAGGTTCCAGGGGGATTAGGTTGTGGACATCTCTTGGGGGCATTGTTCTGCCTCCTTCAGCCAGTTACATTTGACTGATAGGCTGATAGCACTGGGGCCCTCTGTGTGCCCAGCCTTTGTCAGGTGGGAGCAGGGAGGACTGGGGCAGGAAGAGCCTGACCCTACTTCCAGTCCATACCTGTGTGTGGGAAGGTCCTATGGCCACTCCGTCTTTCAATCACTGCTTCTGCCCTTTGGCCCCACCCTTCGCCTCCCCTGGTCACCTTGAATCAGCTGTGTGAATACTTATGTTATTAACTCTCATTTCCCAAGTTCAGCAGGCTTCCTGATGAAGGCGATGGGATTTAGGAACTTATTTAAAAGATGAACGGAGGCGATGCTGACATCTGGCCACCTGGGCCGGCTTGGGATGGGTTGTAGGAGGACCAGAAATCAGCAGACATATGTTTAGCACTTTCTGGGTACTGGGCACAATTCCAAATATCTGCATATATTAACCATTTAATCCTCATGGAAACCTGCAGGGTAGATATTACACTATCTTCCTCATTTCCAAGGCACCCAAAGATTGAATAACTTGTCCAAGATCAGCTAGTAAGTGGCAGAAATTAAATTCATGCTCAGGTCAACAGGCTTCAGTATCCATGCTTTAAGCAAGCATTCTATACAGTTAATGGTTTTACAAAATACCTGTTTTTTTGGCAACAGCTTTATTGAATATAATTCACATACCATACAGTTCACCCATTCAGAGCATACAATTCAATGTTTTTTTAGTTTTTTCCCAGACTTGTGTTACAGTCAGTTTTAGAACATTTTCATTACTCCAGAAAGAAAACCCAGGCCCATTAACTGCTACTGCTGCTGCTAAGTCGCCTCAGTCATGTCCAACTCTGTGCGACCCCAGAGATGGCAGCCCACCAGGCTCCTCCGTCCCTGGGATTCTCCAGGCAAGAACACTGGAGTGGGTTGCCATTTCCTTCTCCAATGCATGAAATTGAAAAGTAAAAGTGAAGTAGCTCAGTCATGTCTGACTCCTAGCGACCGCATGGACTGCAGCCCATCAGGCTCCTCCATCGATGAGATTTTCCAGGCAAGAGTACTGGAGTGGGGTGCCATTGCCTTCTCCAGGCCTATTAACAGTCGTTCCTTATTCTCCACCAACCCTTCTGCCCCTGCCAAGCTGCCAATATACTTTCTGTATCTGTGGATTTTGTATGTCCATCTGTATTGTGGACATTTCCCATCAACGGGGTTACACATTGAGTGACCATTTGCATCGGGCTGCTTTCGCTCAGCATCATATTTTCAAGGTTCATCAAAGTTGTAGCCTGTGTCAATGCGTCATTCCTTTTGTCTGAATTACATTCCATTGTGCGGATACACCACATTTTATGTACCTGCTCATCAACTGATGGACGTTTGAGTTGGTTCTGCCTTTCGGCAGTTATGAATAATGCTGCTGCGAAGGTTCATATACATGTTTCTGTGTGGACACGTGTTTTCATTTCTCAGACCCTACAAGTGGAATGGATGGGTCATATGGTAACTATGTTTAACTTATTGAGGAACTGCCAGACTGTTTTCCACAGTGGTTGCGCCATTTTACATTCTTACCAGTGATGCAGGGGGGTTCCAGTTTCTTCACATCCTTGCCAACACTTGTTATTATCTGTTTCTCTGATTACAGCATTTCTCTGATTACAGCCATCCACAAAATTATTTAATAGGCATCTTGTTTATCCTCACATTCAACCAGTAAGCCTTTATTTTTTTTTTACTGAAACATAGTTGACACACAATATTATATATTAGTCTCAAGTGTGCAGTGTAGTGATTTGACATTTACATATATTGTGAGACGATCTCCATGATAAGTCTAGGAACCATCTGTCCCCATGCAAAGTTATTACAATACTATTGACTGTATTCCTTATGCTATATATTACATCCCCGTGGCTTATTTATTTTGTAACTGGAGGTTTGTACCTCTTAACCCCTTTCACGTATTTCACTCCCTCTCCAGTTCCATGCCTTCTGGCAACCACCTGTTTGTTGTCTGTATCTATGTTGCTTTGTAGGTTCTGCAAATAACTGCAATCATATGGTATTTGTCTTTCTCTGTCTAACTCATTGCACTTAGCATCATACCCTCTAGGTCCATCGGTGTCACAGATGGCAAGATTTCATTGTTTCTTACAGCTCAGTAATATTCCATTGTGTAAATAGACCTTGTCTTCTTTATCCACTCATCTATCAGTGGACACTCAGGTTGCTTCCAGATATTGATTATAAATAATGTTACTGTAAACAGAGGGGTGCACATATCTTTTCAAATTAGTGTTTTTGTTTTCTTCACTGTGAGCCTTGATATTAGGACTCCCCAGCTGAGGGAAGCTGAGGCTCAGAGTTCTAAAGTTAGTTGCTCAAGGCTACTTGAAGAGGTGCCTGTTTCAGGTATACTAAGAGCTTTGGGGCCAGGGAGCATCCCTGGGATCTTTGCAGCCCTTTCTGCCTCTTGGAAATAGATGTGTCCTGCTGGGATGGAAAGTCTGTCCAAGGATCAGGGATGTGACCTCCCCAGAGGGCAGGTACATTCAGGCCCCTGTAACCTGGGGCTGCCCCTCCATCCTCTGTCTCCTCTCTGGGTTGTTAAAAGGTGCAGATCTGGTGCCATGGTTGTCTTCAGGGCAGTTCTAACCTGCCTGGGTCCTAACAGTGTAAGTGCGGGCTTTGCCCAGAGGAAGGGCGCCTTCTAGTTTTTGTGAAGTTGCCTTGTGGGCTGGTGATGCCCGAACTGCTCACCTGCTAATGCCTGGTTCTCGCGGAGAAGGGAACAACCCCAAAGCTCCAGCATCTCTGAGCTGCTCCTGAATGTCGGGGTTGGGGGGTAAGGCTGCTGCCCTGCAGGCAGTGAGTGACCCACACCGGCCCCTTGCCCTTGCAGGAGCTGGAGCTGGTGGAGGACGTGTGGCGAGGGGAAGCACAAGACCTCCTTTCTCAGATCGCCCAGCTGCAGGAGGAGAACAAGCAGCTCATGACCAACCTCTCCCACAAGGACGTCAGCTTCTCCGAGGAGGAGTTCCAGAAACATGAAGGTAAGAGGGAGGGGCTGGCGTGGGAGGTGAGGGGAAAGGCTCTTCCCATCGTCATCACCAGCATCACCAGTGAGTCCTGAGGATGGTCCCCGAGCACTGTGTCTCATGTCACGTGCATTTGTACCATCACGTGCCAGGCGTGCATGCTCGGGCATATCCGACTCTTTGCGACTCTATGGACTGTAGCCCACCAGGCTTCTCTGTCCATGGGATTTCCCAGGCAAGAATACTGGAGTGGGTGGCCATTTTCTCCTTCGGGGGATCTTGCCAGACCAGGGATCAAACCTGTGTCTCCTGCATTGTCAGGCGGGTTATTTACCACTGTGCCACTGGGGAAGCCATTCCCGCCATCACTCTGCCCAAGAGAAATTGTGTAGCCTGGTTTACAGGTGATGAAACAGAGAGGTTCATTTAATAAATTGTTAGAGGTTCCTCACTTTTCCAGACTCTTTTCTAGGCACTGGGGATACACCTTGGACAAGACAAAACCCCAGCCCTCATGAAGCTTATGTTCTAGTGCAGAAGAGATAGATGATAAATATGTAAATAGATAACACAGTCCTGATTCTGACCCAGGTTGTGGAAGAACTGAAAAGGAAGGTGGGTGGAATATGATAGAGTTAACTTGGTGGGGAGCTTTTTTAGATACAGTGATCAAGGAGGGCCTCTCTGATGAGGTGACATCTGAGCCCTAGTTAAGTCATGAAGTGAGCCGGGTAAATGTCTTGGGTGGAAAGAAGGTACAGAGGCCCTGGGGCATGACTGTTTATGGAAAGCCAAGGAGACCAGCATCACAGAAGATGATCATGGCCAAAGGTGGTTAAAGATGAAGTCAGAGGGGCCAGCAGGGATCAGATCACGTAGCCCCTTAGAGACCTAGATTTGGATTTTATTCTGAGTGTGCTAGGAAGAGATTTGAGGTACATGTCATGGGCACACGTTTAACAATGAGCAAACCAGGATGGCCACCCAGATCTTAATGGCACTGGAGCACCCCAGCTGTCATTCATCCTACTAACAGTTATCTAGAACCTTCACTCCAGGCCCTCTGCTGGTGCTGGGGAAGCAAACACAGAAAGATTTGGTCTGGTCCCTGATGAGCTGCCTCAGCTTAGGGCACTTGAGATCTTTAGTTACAGCAGGCAAACTCTTAGCTGTAGCATATCTAATCTAGTCCCCTGAAAAGGGATCAAACCTGGGCCCCCTGCATTAGGAGCTTGAAGTCTTAGCCCCTGGACCACCAGGGAAGTCCGAGACCCATCTCTTTAGTCTGAGTAAACTCTTTGGGTCCTGACCCAAACCCCTCCTCATGTTTGTTACGAAGGGGAATGGGCTTCCAGGGAGGGGACCTGAAGTTCAGAGGTTACAACTCTTGTGGGCATAAAGTGCCACACTATATAAGGACTGTAGGGACCAAGGAGAAAGGAAATGTTTGATCCAGGTGCTGCCGTCCTCTATTCCATGGGTTTCCTTTGTTGAGACATGAACGGTGCAGTGAAAACAGAAATCTTAGCGGTGATAAGCATTGGTGCTCAAAGCATGCTAACCAGGGGTGATTCCTAACCTGATATTTACCTGCTGAGTGACCTTGCTCAAGTCATTTGACCTTGGTGTGCCTAAGTGCCCCATGTGAAAATGGGGCAGGTAACCCCGTCTCTGTCATCAGATTGTTGTGAGGATTAAATGAATGAATACATGTAAAATGCTTAAAATAGTGCCCACACTCTGAAAGTTTTTAACTAGTGACACTATGAGCTATTGTTATCGTCTCCTTTTTGAAAAAGAGGAGGAAAATAGGCTGAGGAGGTGCAGCCTTCCTCTTCGTGGCTTAATAATATTCCCTTGTCTGTTTGGACCATGTTTTGTTTTTATCCATGCCTCCACCTACGGATGCAGGGTTGTTTCCGACTTCCGGCTGTTGTAAAGAGTGCCACTGTGAAGGCTCTGGTATATGTTTTATGTGGACATAATCTTTTTGGTGTTTTCTGTTTTCTTTTAAATAAATTGTGGCTGTCCTGTGTCTTCATTGCCACACTCAGGCTTCTCTAGCTGGGGCATTTGGGCTCTTAGTTCCCCCACCAGGGATGGAACCAAGGTTCCCTGCATTGGGAGCATGGAGTCTTATCCACTGGACAGCAGGGAAGTCCCTGTTTGCGGTGCTTCGAGAGGTATATACCTCAAAGTGGAGTTGCTGCAGCCTGTGGTAACTGTTGAACTTCATGAGGCACCCTTAGCCATCTTTTGGTTTGTGACATTTCTGGAGGTCACCCAGCGGGCTCCAGGGGTGATGTGGGAACTCCCCTGCCTGTCCCAGTGATGCCCCAGAGGCCTCGGGTCTGCCAGCTGTGGGTCCCAACACCCGGAGCTGCTTTCTCGGGGCTCCTTGCATCTGTGTGTACGCGGCACCTTCCGCGTGGGAGGGCTGTGCCTCGGCTCTCCGCATCCCTGCTGGGCTCTTCATCAGACAGCCCACACAGGTGCCATCTGAGACGCACTTAATTGGCATCTCGCGTGGGTCCAGCTCCCAGGGCTGAGCTCAGGGAGGCTCGGGTGTTCTGCACGGCTGCAGCCCCCACCCAAGTGGAGAAACTGGGTGGATGCCAGGCATGCCTCTCACGGTTATTTTTATTTTGCACGGGAAGCCATGGGAACGCAACAGGGACAAGAGCATTTCTTCCACCTGGGAGAGGAACAGACACAGGACAGAGGGTTCCTGGGGAGGGGTGCTCCCATGACGTTAGACTATGTGTCTGGTACCACTTGGGGCAAACTAGAGATATAGGGGATGAGGGGGTGGGGTGCCTGCTTAGAAGAGCCGGCCCTGGAACTTGCCTGGCAGTGCAGTGGTTGAGACTCTGGCTTCCACCGGCGGGGGTGTGGGTTCGAGTCCTAGTTGCGGAATGAAGATCCCACATGCTGTGCAGGGCAGCCAAAAAATAATTTTTAAAAAACACTATGAAAAGAAAAAAAGAGGGCTTCCCTGACGGCTCAAGGATAAAGAATCCACCTACCAATTTAGGAGACGCAGGTCCCATCCCTGATCCAGGAAGATCCCACATGCTACGGAGCAACTAAGCCACAACTGCCCAGCCTGTGCTTTAGAGCCGGGGAGCTGCAACTGCACTGTTGAGCTCGTGCCCTGAGACTACCCAAGCCTGGGCTCTGCAGCAAGAGAAGCTGCCGCAGTGAGAAGCCCAAGCACCACAACTGGAGAGGAGCCCCTGCTCACTGCTGCTAGAGAAAAGCCCACACAGCCAGGAGACCCAGCACAGCCCAAAATAAATAAATAAATAAAATCATTAAAGAAGAAAAACAAAAACAAAAATAAGAGCCAACCCTGCCTGGAACAGTGCTGCTTGCCCAGCCATTGATACTGGGCACTGGGCTCAGAGCACCCACCAGTCTCTTGTCTCCAGCTCCCTGAAAGTCTCCAGATGAAAAAGCACTTCACTGCCTCTTGTATTTGGAAACCGTCCCGTCAGCACTTGGAAACTACTAGTTAGCACATGCTGAGATGAATTACAGATATGGAAGCAATGGGACTGGGGGGTGGGGGTACAAAAATATGCTTAGGCCTCTGGAGAAAAACTCCTGGGCTCTGGACAAACAACGCTTGTCACTAGGAGAGGCTGAAGACTGACCACTTAGCCATTTTCTGAAGGGAAGCTGAGAACAGCACTGTTCAAAAATATATATATAAGGCAATATTCTTGTCACTCTTTGAATCGTGAACATCTTTTACCTTTTACCAAAAAATGTAGACAAGCCACAGATACGATTATAATTTTTCTAGGGGTGTCATTTAAAAAAGTAAAAAGGTGCAAGTAATTCCATTAGTATTTTTATTTAAACCAATAGGTCCAAGGTATCATCCTTCAACATGTAATCAATTTGAAAAATCATCAGTAGAGGAATTCCGAGGTGGTCCAGTGCTTAGGACTCCACGCTTTCACTTCCAAGGGTCTGGGTTCAGTACTAGTCAGGGAACCAAGACGCTGCAAACTGTATGATGCAGCCAAATCAATAAATAATTATCCATAGGATATTTTGCATATTTTTTTATATTAAGTCTTTGAAATTGGGTAGCATATTTATTTATGTATAATGTTATATGTCGTTGTCGATAGTTAGTTGCTAAATTGTGTCCGACTCTGTGACCCCATGGACTGTAGCCCACCCGGCTCCTCTGTCCAAAGGATTTTCCAGGCAAGAGTACTGGAGTGGGTTGCCGTTTCCCTCTCCAGTATACACATATGTTTTATTTTTATTTATTTATTTTTGACTGCGCTGAGTCTTCAGTGCTGTGCTAGGGCTTTCTCTAGTTCTAAATGAGGGCTACTCTTGTTGCAGAGCGCAGGCTCTAGGAATGCTGGCTCAGTAGTTGCGGCTTGCAGGCCCTAGAGCTTGGGCTCAGTAAGTAGCTGTGGGACGCGGGCTTAGTTACTCCGTGGCAGGTGGGATCTTCCCAGACCAGGGATTGAACCTGTGTCCCCTGCATTGGCAAATGGATTCTTATCCACTGTCCCACCAGTAAAGTCTTATGTATGTTTTGTTGTAGTAATCTGCACATAATATTTATCATCTTAACCATCTTACCCAGTATACAATTCATCTGGGTCTAGTACATTCACATCGTGCAGCCGAACTCCAGAACTCATCTCGTCTTGCAGATCTAAAACTCTGTCCCGTTAAATGATAACTCTCCATTCCTCCCTCCCTAGCCCCTGGCAACTGGCATTCTACTTTCTGTCTCTATAATTTTGACTACTCCAGGTAACTCACAGAAGTTGAATCATGCGGTATCTGTCTTTTTGTGACTGATTTACTTCACTGAGCGTAAATGTCCTTGACTGAGCATAAATGTCCTTGACTTTCATCCATGTTGTATGTGTCAGAATTTCCTTCCTTTTTAAGGCAGAATAATATCCCATTGTATGGATAGACCACACTTTGTTGATTCACCCATCCGTTGATGGCTGATGTGTATCTTACATACAGCACTTTGAGGGGTGATAAAGTGGTTGCAAGAGTGTGGAACCTGGAGCCAGGCTACCTGAGTTTCAATCCTGGTTGTCGTTGTTCAGTTGCCAAGTCGTGTCTGACTCTTTGCGACCCCATGGACTGCAGCACAACAGGCTCCTGTGTCCTCCGCTGTCTCCCAGAGTTTGCTCAAATTCATGTTCATTAAGTCAGTGATGCTATCTAGCCATCTCATCCTCTGTGGCCCCCTTCTTCTTTTGCTTTAATCTTTCCCAGCATCAGAGTCTTTTCCAATGAGTTGGACCTTTGCAGCAGGTGACCAAAGTATCGGAGCTTCATCTTCAACATCAGTCCTTCTGATGAATGTTCAGGGTTGTTTTCCTTTAGGATTGACTGGTTTGATCTCCTTGAAGTCCAAGGGACTCTCAAGAGTCTTCTCCAGCACCACAGTTTGAAAGCATCACTTCTTCGGCACTCAGCCTTCTTTATGGTCCAACTCTCACATCCATACATGACGACTGGAAAAACCATAGCGTTGACTAGATGGACCTTTGTTGGCAAAGTGATGTCTCTGCTTTTTAATACACTGTCTAGAATCCTGAACAGTGCCTGAATTCTGAATCCTGGTGGTGCCGCTCATCAGCTGTGTGACCTTGTTCACTAGCTACTGTGCACCGCAGTTTCAACTGTATGGTAGGAACAGCAGGATTCCTACTTTGTAAAGTATTCTGAGGATAGAATGAGCTAAGCTTTGTTTATATCAGCATCTTCTATAAGGAGCCCTGAGACGAGGATGTTCCTCTGCAGGTGACTTATTAAGGAAGTGCCCCCTAGAAAAGACTCTTGGGGGAAGTGGAGGGATTAGGACAGGGAAAGGAGGAATCCAAATAAAGTCCGTGCAGGGCAGCGAGCTCTGGAGTGTAAGTTACACACAAGAGTCTCCCTGCCCTTAGCCACAAGGGTGCAATTTCTTTTTTAAATATTTTTTTTACTTATTTATTTGGGTGCACTGGGTCTTAGTTTCAGCATTTGGGATCTTCGATATTTGTTGCAGCATGCAGGATCTTTAGTTGCAGCATGTAGAATCTAGTTCCTTGACCAGGGATCGAACCCCTGCATTGGGAGTATGGAGTCTTAGCCACTGGAGAACCAGAGAAGTCCCCTGAATGTCTCATTAATTTAGCTCCCAGAGTCTTGAATTGCTGGGTGACTTAAATAATTGCTCAGATGGTAAAGAATCCTTTACCAAGGCGGGAGGCACAGGAGACATAGGTTGGATCCCTGGGTTGGGAAGATCCCCTGGAGAAGGAAATGACAACCCACTCCAGTATTCTTGCCTGGGAAATCCCATGGGCAGAGGAGTCTGGCAGGCCACAGTCCACGGGGTCACAAAAAGTTGGACACGACTGAGGGAGTAACAACACAACTCCCGGCTTTTACCTATGTCTGTGAATCTCTTCAAAACACTTGACCTTTTAGTTTTTCAAACCACTTCTCCAGCACTCTTGGACTCTGTCTTAGCAGAGCGTTTGGAGCAGGGAGAACTGGTATTTCTCTTTTATAGATAAAATGACACTTGGAGACACTCACTCTTTGCCAGGCCTGTTGTGAGTACTTCATGTAGATTAACAGATGCAGCCTCACAAGAGTCCCCGAGATGGGGCCACCACATGACCCCCATTTGCAAGTCAGAAAACAGGCACCAGGTCGGCTGCGAATGAGTCCAGGTAGCCCAGCCTGACTCCCAGCCGTTGGCCATTTGTCCTCTGACTCCTCTATCCTATGGCCACCAACACCCAGGAAGGCGACGGATGGCGCGTCCCCTGGTGGCTAGTGGTTAGGATTCTGGACCTTCACTGCCATGGCCCGGGTTCAATCCCCAGCCTGGGAACTGAGATCTGCAAGTCATGCGGTATGGCCAAAAAGGAAAAATCCTTCCTTTGGGAATTCCCTGGTGGTCCAGTGGTTAGGACGGGCTGCTTTCACTCTGGTGGCCTGGTTGGGGAACTCAGATGTAGGTGGGTCCCAAATACAGATTTCCTTTCTCTGGACCTCGTGCTTCCCTGCCCCCATCCCGCTTGAGTTCTACTCATCTGATTTCTCCAGAGTGGAATGTGCCCCGCCAAGGATTAAATTGATTGAGCTAAGCCCCTGATATTCCTACCCCAGGGCTTTGCAGGATGGGGGCTTAGAGAGCAGACAGCAAACGTTTTTGTGGCTTTTTCACAGACTGCCTGCACCTGATTTCAGCACCCCCTCCCCTACGCAGACAGAGATACACACACACACACACACACACACTCGCTCTTGCATTGTGTCTAAGGTGTGGTTTTTCTGGAAATGTTAGTCATGGCTTCTTGTTCCACTAGCCCAGGCCCAGGTCCCGCCTCACAGCAGTTGCCCAGCAGTTTTGAGAGAGGGATACCCAGTGCCCAGAACCCTCAGATGGCCCTGTGAGTCCCCATCAGCTGTCTGGGGGCCTGACAGTCAGGACTCCAGCTGAAGAGTATCCTTTGAGGAGCAGGGAGTGTCTGGAGAAATAACTGACTTTATCAATTTTACATGGAGTTGGTAGTCACTGTTTTTCACTGCTTGTAGCATTCCATTACCTGTTACTCTCAAGATTTATCTATTCATCCTACTATTGATGGACATTTTGGCAGTTTCCAGTTTGGGGCTATTACAAATAATGCTGCCAAGAACATTTAAAAAATATTTATTTATTTAGCTTTTCCAGGTCTTAGTTGCAGCATGCAAATTCTTTGCCGGGAAATGGAAAGGTGAGATCTAGTTCCTTGACCAGGGATCTAACCCACGCCACCAGCATTGGGAGTGCAGAGTCTTAACCACTGGACCACCAGGGAAATCCCTGCCAATGGTTTAAGCAGGGGAGGGAGGTAGACTCACCTGCTGGTCCCTCTTGCCCCTCTCTAGGCATGTCAGAGAGGGAGCGGCAGGTGATGAAGAAGCTGAAGGAGGTGGTGGACAAACAGCGAGATGAGATCCGTGCCAAGGATCGGGAGCTGGGGCTGAAGAATGAGGACGTTGAGGCGGTAAGTGCTGAGCCCGACCTGCCATGTCCACCCTGGCCAGTAGGTACCAGCAAGGGACTCCATCCTCCCCTCCAAAAGCTCCCCTTCTCCAGCTCGGTCTCACTCCATGGGCCCCATGATGTAGGGATCCTGCCCATGGCTTGGTGGGCCCAGCCCTGAAACAGTCATCATGGGTAGGCCCCCCAGCCAAGTCTTCACTGGAACAGTAGGAGGGAATGTGGCAATGCCCAGTGACCTGACTGTTGACATACACTGAGGAAGTCCCAGGGCCTGGTCAGCCTTTTTCTAACCCTGAGGCTTCCTCCAGTTCACCCCTTTCATGCCCTGGCATTGTCCCAGCCCCTCCAAAGCCTATACTTTGTCTCTGCTTAAATTAAAAAAAGACACCCCTTTCTTAAAGCGTGTTACTTCCATCTGTTGGGAAATTGTCATAATATACTAACAAGACACTTACCTTCTACCTGTCATAAAATTATCATAGTAAATATATAAACTGCCCATCTCTGACATCAACAGAGTTGTAAGAATGTGAACAAATTTCAAGCAAATCAAAGCATGTACAGTATGAATGGCATGCCTGTAGACGGTTTGCCCTTGTTCAGTGCACAACATGAGCTACTGTATGTGGCAGCCTCGTCCAGTGGGCTTTCTCTCTCTACAGCTGCAGCAGCAGCAGACCCGGCTGATGAAAATCAACCACGACCTCCGGCATCGTGTCACAGTGGTAGAGGCCCAGGGGAAGGCTCTGATTGAACAGAAGGTAGAACTGGAGGCAGATCTGCAAACCAAGGAGCAGGAGATGGGGAGCCTGCGGGCGGAACTTGGGAAGCTGCGAGAGAGACTGCAAGGTGAACTCAACCAAAATGGAGAGGAGGAGCCTTTGGTGAGTGGGAAGCTGGCCTCTGTAGGCTAGTTCGAGGTGGGCCAGGCTGCCTTGCTTTCACCATTACACTTGAGGGAAATGGGAGGCCCAGAGAGAGCCAGCTTCTGGCCAGGAGACACACAGCTGGGCAGAGGTAGTGCTGGGCCTGGAACCCAGGACTCCCAGCATTCTAGCCCAGGATATCCAGCTCGCTAGTGGTTACTGGGCATCTGCTGTTCATTCATTCATTCAAATAATTACTGACTATGTTGTAGGCATGGGGGATGAAATAGAGACCTGGTTCCTGTCCACATGGGGCTTACAGCCAGTATGAGAGACAGACATTAGACAGATAATCACATAATATACCATGCGTGCGTGTGTGCTATTGCTTCAGTTGTGTCCAACTGTTTGTGACCCTATGGACTGTAGCCCACCAGGCTCTTCTCTCTGTGGGATTCTCCAGGCAAGAATACTGGAGTGGGTTGCCATGCCCTCCTCTAGGGGATCTTTCTGGCCTAGGGATTGAACCTGCGCTTCCTGCCTCTCCTGCAATTGCAGGCAGGTTCTTTACCCACTGAGCCACCTGAGAAGCCCTAATATACCATATGACCCAGCAATTCTACTTCTAGGTATATGTCCAAGAAAACTGAAGATATGTGTCCACCTAAAGACTTGTACATTGGGATTTCCCTGGCAGTCCAGTGGTTGGGAGAATGCCTTCCAATGCAGGAGATAATGCAGGGATTGATCCCTGGTCAGGGGATTGAGGTTCCACATGCCACGGGGCATCTAAACCTGTGTGCTGCAACTACTGAGCCTGCATGCTCTGGAGCCCGTGTGCCACAACTACAGAAGCCCATGTGCTGCATCTAAGACCCGACACAGCCAGACAAAGGGATATAGTTCTAGAAAGACCTGTACACACATGTTCATAGCAGCTCTAGTCTCAACAGCCAAAAGGTGGAAACCACCTACACGTCCATCAGCTGGTGACTAGATAAACAAAATATGGTCTGTCCACATCGTGGAATATTATTCACCCATAAAAAGGAATGGAATACTGAGACATGCTGCAATTTGGATGAGCCTCAAAAGCATGCTGAGTGAAAGTAGCCAGACAAAAGGCCACATGTTGTATGAATCATTTGTTTGAAATAAATCCATAGAGAGAGAAAGAAGATCGATGGTTGAAGAGATTGGGAGAGGGGAGAATGAGGTATGACTTCTAATGGGTACAGGGTTTCTTTTGAGGGCGATGGAAATGTTTCTGGAATTAGATAATGGTGATAGTTGCACAGACTTGAATGCACTAAAATGTATTCTGATTTTTATACTTCAAAAGAGTGGATTTTATGGTATGTGAATTATATCCCAAAAAACAAGCCAGTGATTTATGTTAAAGGAGAGCCATAGTGCCAGAATGCCCCAACTGCATGGACTCTAGAGCCAGTGTGCTTCGGTTCATATCTAGCCTATTCCATACTACTGCCATGACTTTAGAAAATTATTTAGCCTCTTTGCATCTCAGTTTTCTCATCTCTAAAATGGGAATACTAGGCAGTTCCCTGGTGGCCTTGTGGTTAGGATTTGGCACTTTCATTGCAGTGGCCTGAGTTCAATTCCCACTCAGGAAACTGAGATCTTATAAGTCACATGGTTTGGCCAAAAAAAAAGAGGGGGGGGAATACTAATAAGAGTACTTACTCCCAGATTGCTATTATGAGAATTAAATGAGTTAGTTCATTTAGAGTGTTAGCTGTTATTCTTACCATGATAGTCTGAGGGAGTCAAAAAGCTTTGCCAAGGAGGTGATGGAAAGAATGAGAGTGAACTAGGTGAAGGGGGTTAGCTGTACAAAGGCCCTGTGGCAAGGAAAATTGCAGTGCAGTCAAGGAAGAATAAGAAAGGGTGAGGGACTTCCCTGGTGGTCCAGTGGTTAGGACTCTGCTCTTCAAATGCAGGGGGCAAGGGTTTGATCCCTGGTCAGGGAATTAAGAGCCCACATACCACATGGCACAGCCCCCCCTCCAAAAAAAAAGAAAGTCAGGATGGCTGGTGTGCAAGCTGACAGGGAGGGAGAGGGTCTGAATGAGGTCAGAGAGGTTGGCAGGGGCCAGTGCTACCGAGTGGAGTTTGGCTTTTATCTTCGAGCACTGTGCTGGGCGCTGCGGAGCTCTGAGGAGCTTACAGCCCAGTGCAGGAGAAAGTCTTAGACCCCAGTGGCCACACTCAAGGTGGGACGGGATTGTCTTCGCACTAAGAAGCTGTCTAGCTTGAGAAGAGAAATGTGGGCAGGAAGTTAACTGGGGAGGTGATTGATCGAAAAGACCAGAGAACTGAGACAGGGAAGGAGGAAAAGGGAATTTGAGGGTGTGTCACTGAGGTCGCCACAGGGAAGCTCAGTCCCTCTGGGACCTCAGGGAAGACCTCCCAGAACAGTCTTTCTGGAGGAGAAAGTCTTAGAACAGTGATCTACAAATGCCTGTCCCCAGTTACTCAGGGGAGGCGGGGTCCCCAGGGGTGTTATCCCTCCCAGTACTCCCAGGCAGAACTTGTGGAGCAGAAACTGGGGGGAAATGGAAAGACAGGGCACTTCCCTGGTGGTCCAGTGGCTAAGATTCCAAGCTCCCAGTCCAGGGGGCCTGAGTTTGATCCCTGCTCAGGGAACTAGATCCTGCATGCTGCAACTGAGATCCCACATGGAAAGACATCCGGTGTGTGCTTAAGGTAGGGCTCTGTCCACATGAATGGAACCACACCACAGCTGCAGCGGAAATCCGGGTGGGCCCAGTATGTGACCCAGGGCACCAAAGGTATCTCCCACGTAGATGTGCCCCTGGGATATTCCAGGAACATAGAGATGGGGCAGTTAATCCTGATGGGGGTGGCATGGAGTTTCATGGACCAGCTGTTGCTTCAGCTGAATGTCAGTGATAATAATGCTAAGATGTTAATAGACAGATGTAGAAGATGGATATACTGTTTCAGAGAAGTGTAATGAACTTTTAGAGAAAAGCTCAGAGCTTCCCGTTTCTTCCAGCACATATTTTTTGACTTTCCAATTTGCAGGCACTGTGCTGGTCTCTTGGGTTCCAGGTGAGGGAGGTAAGATAGAGACGAGCTTTCCATCAGGCTGGCTCAAGTCCCAGCAGAGTCATTAAGCGTCTTGTGAATTTGGGCCATACACTCCTAGGTTCTTTGAAGGACAAGAACCTCTGAGATACAGATAGGGAGGAAGAGAGAGAAGTGTTAAAAGGGAAACTGGAGTAGAATCTTCTTTTGGCTACAGGTGACAAAAGCTTAACTTAAAATGGTTCAAAGATTTAAAAAAAAAATAGAATTTGGGACTGTGTAACTAAAAGCTTTGAGTTAATGATAGCTTCAGATATAGCTGGTTCCAGGTGCCCTGATGACGCTGGCAGGAATTTGTTTCAGCCCTTCTCTCTGTGTTGGTGTCATTCACAAGCAGCCTCTTACCATATAGTGGCCCCTAGGAGAAGGCAATGGCAACCCACTCCAGTACTCTTGCCTGGAAAATCCCATGGACGGAGGAGCCTGGTAGGCTGCAGTCCATGGAGTCGCACAGAGTCGGACACGACTGAAGCGACTTAGCAGTAGCAGCAGTAGCAGTACTCAACCAGCTTTGCAACCCCAGTGGAAAGAAATTGCTTCTTTCTCAAATTCTCATCAAAAGTCTCAGGAATCTTTTCATGACCTCACCTGAATCAATCATTGTGGTCTGAGGTCTAGATTATACATGTTGTCCATTTCTGAGCACATGGCTATCCATGATGGTACCAATCTAAGCCGCATGCACGGAAAACTGCAGTGACTCAGCCCAGAGATGTGCAGGCCAGGCAGGACAACAGCTGCTGCCAGTGTCAGAGAGTCAGGGTTGAGAATGCCACACACAGAACTCTGAGCAGGGAAGGATGTGGATTCTTGCACAGGGTTTCAGCAGGGGAGTGACAGGATCAGCTCTGAGTTTATATGGAGGAAGTTGAACAAGGAGACGATGGCAGCCATGGTTGTCAGGAGCCCTTTGCAGTAATCCAGGCAAGAAAGGTGAGGGCTGGACCAAGTTGATAGCCTTGGGATGGAGGGGAGGAGCCAGCAGGCGCAGCTTGGGGTGGTCACTCCCTCCCACCTCCCCTGGGTACCCCTTTCAGCCTCCTGAGCCCCACAGGAGCTCAGGCTCTGTCTCTGGCTGGTCCAAACCTGGGTCCTGAGGACATCACCCCTAGCCACAAGACTCTGAGCCCTGCTCCAGATCTCTTTCAGACAAGGACACTTCACACCTCCTTGGCCTGGCTGCTGGTAGGTTTCAGTTTCCTTTCTGGCTCCACGGAGGTGGGGCAGAAACAGGAGTAAAATCCAGTAGCAGTTATGACTAACCCACTAAGCTTCTCTGCAGCGTCTGTTCCTGAACTCAGGGCGTCTTCTTGGGGGCTTGACACCATGCCTTGGAGCTGAGTGGCATTCAGGATGCTTGTCACTCAAACAGGGAAGCTGCAGGTATAGTGGTGGCTTCGTCACCTGCTGCCGTGTGGCTTGGGGCCCGTCCATCTCTTTGGTAATAGGTTCTGATCTGACAAATGAGGGACATGAACTTGACTTGATTCAGTAGATCTAAAAGTTAGCATGGCTGGCACTAAAATGAACAAAATAGGAACAAAATGGGGTCATTTGTAGAGACATGGATGGACCTAGACTCTGTCATGCAGAGCGAAGTAAGTCAGAAAGAGAAAACAAATATCATATATTAATGCATATATGTGGAATCTAGAAAAATGGACAGATGAACCTATTTCCAAGGCAAGAATAGAGACACAGAGGTAGAAAACAGACATGTTGGCACAGGGTGGGGGAAGGGGGGGGACAAATTGGGAGATGAGGATTGGCATATATACACTACCATGTGTAAAACAGATAGCTAGTGGGAAGCTGCTGCTCGGTGCTCTGTGATGACCTAGATGGGTGGGAGGGGGATGCTGGGAGAGGGGTCCAGGAGGGAGGGGTTGTATGTATACAAACAGCTGATTCACTTCATTGTACAGCAGAAACCAACACAATATTGTAAAGCAATCATACTCCAATATAAAAAAAGTTAGCGTGGCTGGATACAGGGTGGTGATCAGAGAAGGGCACAGTGAATTGGGAGTGGAGAGGAGATGGCCATGCAGGGCTTCAAGGCCTTGAGAAGGGTCTGTGGGCTGGGTAGGATGTCCAGGGATGGAATGTGGGGCAAGAGGAACAGCATGAGCCAGACTAGAGACTGTGCAGGGTGAGGCTGGGGTGGTAGTTGGTCCCGGTACCAGATCAGTGAGGGAAGATGGGAGCAATGCAGGGATGCAGAGCCGGGGAGGAATCCATTCTTTTTCTTTTTTAACTTTTATCAGAGTATGTACCATGCTGTGCTTAGTCGCTCAGTTGTGTCCACCTCTCTGTGACCCCATGGACTGTAGCCCGCCAGGCTCCTCTGTCCATGTGGATTCTCCAGGCAAGAATACTGGAGTGGGTTGCCATGCCCTCCTCCAGGGGATCTT
Source organism: Redunca redunca (assembly GCA_006410935.1). Lineage (NCBI taxonomy): Eukaryota > Metazoa > Chordata > Mammalia > Artiodactyla > Bovidae > Redunca > Redunca redunca. The sequence goes on from SJYQ01014680.1 coordinate 370,502, forward strand.
CCAACCCAGGGATCGAACCCAGGTCTCCCGCATTGCAGGCGGATTCTTCACCAGCTGAGCCACCAGGGAAGCCCTTATAGGAGTATAGTTGCTTTACAATATTGTGTTAGTCTCTGCTGTACAGCAGAGTGAACCAGCTATGTGTATACATGTATTCCACCCCCCCCTTTTTAAAATTTCCTTCCCATTTAGGTCACCACAGAGCATTGAGCTATACAGTATGTTCTTATTTATCTATTTACATAGTATCAATAGAGTATATATGTCAATCCCAATTTCCCAATTCATCCCAAACTCTACCCCATCCCCCTCGGTATCCACACATTTGTTCTCTGTCTCCATTCCTGCTTTACAAATAAGATCATCTGTACCATTTTTTTAGAGTCCACATGTATGCGCTAATATACGATAATTTGTTTTTCTCTTTCTGTCTTACTTAACTCTGTATGACAGACTCTAGTTCCATCCATTTTCTCTTTCTGTCTTACTTAACTCTGTATGACAGACTCTAGTTCCATCCACATCTCTACAAATGACCTGTTTCATTCCTTTTCATGGCTGAGTAATATTCTCTTGTATATATGGATCACATCTTCTTTATCCATTCCTGTGCTGATGGACATTTAGGTTGCTTCCATGTCCTGGCTATTGTAAAGAGTGCTGCAGTGAACACTGGGGCGCATGTATCTTTTTGAATTATGGTTTTCTCTGGGTATGTGCCTAGAGGAATCTGTTCTTAACATTGCCTCTTGATTCATATGATTCTTTCTGAGATGTGATCGCTGTCATTTCAGTGTGATCTCCAGTAGGCAGGTCTCTTTGTATATTATAACATATTTATTGAGATGTAATTCACATGGTATACAATCCATCCATTTAACGTGTACAGATAATTTTTTTTTATTTTTTGGCTGTGCTATGTGGAATCTTAGTTCCATCCAAGGATCAAACCCACACTTGCTGCATTAGAAGCACAAAGTCTTTAAAAAATAATAATATTTATTTATTTGGCTGTACAGGGTCTTAGTTGCAGCCTGTGGGATCTAGTTCCCTGACCAGGGATCAAACCCAGGTCCCTTGCATTGGGAGCTCATGGTCTTAGCCACTGGACCAGCAGGGAAGTCCTAGAAGGGTCTTATCCACAGGACTTCCTGGGAAGTCCCCAGGTCAGTGGTTTTTAGTGTTAAATATATTCACTGTGCTGTGTGGTCGTCGACACTATCTAGAACATTTCCACCAGCCCAGAAAGAAACCCCCTGCGCATTAGCAGTCACTCCCCGTCTCCCTCCCCCAGCCCCTGGCAACTACTCATTTACTTTCTGTTTCTGCGGATTTGCCTCTTCTGGACATTTCGTTGAAATGGACTCATGCACCATGTGATCCTGACTACCTTCCTACTCAGCGTGTTTTCTAGCTCACCCAGCTTCTCACAGTTTAACTGATGGCTGTCCTGCCTTTGACAGTGGGACATATAAACCCTGAAGAAAATGAAGTCGGCTTCTTGTCTAAAGGACTTTATATAAAACCAGTAAGAAAACTTAAAGTGAATAGTACCTCCTTGATGTCAGTGTCTCTGCCTTTTAAGTTCTGACTTCGTAGTAAGTTGGGGGGGTTTTGTTTGTTGGTTTCTTATATGGAGTATAGCTGACTAACGATGTTGTGATAGTGTCGGGTACACAGTAAAGTGACTCAGCCATACCTATACATGTATCCATTCTCCCCCAAACTCCCCTCCTATTCAGGCTGCCACATGACATACGGCAAAGTTCCCTGTGGTACACAGTAGGTCCTTGTTGGTTATCCATGTTAAATTTAGCAGAGTGTACATATTGATCCCAAACTCCCTAACTATCCCTTCCCCTCATCCTTCCCCCCTGGTAACTCTAAGTTCCTTTTCTAAGCCTGTGAGTCTGTTTCTAGTTGTTTGTTTGTTTTTAAGTATACAGGAAAAGCAGAGAGGGGCCTGATGGCTGGCCTGTGAACCAGGGTTTTGGGCACTGAATTTATCCATAGTAGCCCGGAGCTACCAAGGGTGACCAGAGCACAGTCATTCCCCACTGCTGGGCCAGGGCTGCTCAGAAGTATGTTCCAGGGGCCTTGGGAGCACAGGAAATGATCTTGCTAGACCCAGGCAGTGGTGGGGTGAGGGGAGCATGCCCAGGGGCCAGGCCTCAGGATGGAGGGCCCTGATGGAGGATATTGTCTCCCTAAGGCCTCTGGACAGGCCCCAAGGGCCACTTGTCAGCTGATCTCTTGGGCCTCCCTGGGGAGTACCTGGGGCCTCAGGCATCTCCCTCAAGCTGTGCCCAGAGAGCCTCAGGGGACCACAGACAATCAACGATAACCCAGGCCACCTCTGTGGTCCCTCATGGGGTAAGTCTAGAAGGCTAGCTGCTGATTGACCCGACTGCCATGTTGGGAAGAGCCTTGGCCGTGTCTCTTGAGGACTGAGCTGCCCAGGCACTGCAGCAGTGCCTGGTGGCCTCCGGAAAGGCTGAAGCCCCAATCTCATCCTCTTTTGCACTTCCAGGCAGCAGTCCCAGAAGTCAGGACTTTTTTTCCACACCTGTCTCGGTATCCCTCAAGCTCTAAGGGGATCAGGTTGCTCCTCTGATAAAAGAACTGTCTTTTTGCCAGAGATAAAGAACTCAGGTTCTGAGCAAGCCCTTTGGTGTCTTGGGTGAGGACAACCCATGGAGGTGAGCGGGGAACTACCATATCTTAAAAGCCTGTATTCATAGGAATGCCTGATGTAGGCGTGGGAAGAGTCCTTAGAAATATTAATGGGTTTTGGGGGGCTAGATGGGGAAACAGGGGCCCAGAAAGGAGCAGGCAGCTTGCCCAGAGCCCTCTGGGAAAGTGAGGGGTTGGGAACCCTCCTGAAGGGCTTTATGTCTTCCCCAGGCATGTGGTCATCTGTCAGCTGGCACTTCCCAGAGACAGAAAGAGGCAGGGGACTTGCCCAGTGAGTGTAAGAGCCTGGGTTGTTTGAAGAAGGAGGGGCAGGAAGGGAGTGCGTGAGCCTGAGATTTCTGTCTACAGCCTTTAACACATATGGCATCTAGGCAGAGAAGGAAAAAGGGGAGGTGAGTGTACAGCCATGGAAATAGCACATAAAAGGACGTAGCTGCTACACAGCACCAGCCCAGTGTTGCCATGTAGACTCCATGTGACCTAGTTTTCCAATTTTTTTTCCCAAAAGGAAGCCCGAAACCCAAACTTTAATGTGAAATCTCCTGATCTAAAACAATTGGCAATTACTTCAAAGGAGTTTTAGAACACAGAATCAAATAAAAGGGGGGTGGGGTGGAAGTGGAGCCACTGGGGTGGGCCCAGAGTTCTTGGTGAACTCCTACACTCCCTCCAGACCCTGTGCACAGAGACCACATCTGCAGTACCATCTTCTGTGGTCCTCCTCAGAACTGATGTCCTTGCACCTTTCATTATATCATCTTACAAATTTCTATTTGTGTGTATCTTTCCTCCACCTCCACCTGTCTGATTCGTCTCATTAGCTCAGTGACCAGCAGGCACCAAGTTGGTGCTCAGTCATATTAAGTGAATATCAGACCTGGGTTTGATCCCTGGGTTGGGAAGATCCCCTGGAAAAGGGAATGGCAATGCACTGCTGTCTTCTTGCCTGGGAAGTCCATGGACAGAGGAGCCCGGC
>SJYQ01014681.1:0-65922 GCA_006410935.1 Redunca redunca
TGTGCCAGGCTGGAAACGGGCGTGGGAACTGCGAGGACAGAGAGGCCAGTGTGACCATGGATGCACACGGCGTTTATCAGTTTCCTGGGGCTGCTGTGACCGAGGGCCACACGCTGAGAGCCTTAAAACCGCAGAACTTTCCTCTCTCACAGTCCTAGAGGTTAGAAGCCTGGAATCAAGTTAGCAGGGGGTTTTTCCTCTCTGAAGTCCCCAGGGTCGATCCCCGCTTGCTCGTCCAGATTCTCATGGCCCGCCGTGTTCCTTGGCCCCTGGTAGCAGCACTCTGCCTCTATCTTCACGCAGCTGTCTTCCCTTTGAGTCTGTCTGTCCTGTGCTTTCCCGTGATGTCCTTCCCATGTGTCTGTCTTCACATCGTCTTCCAGGCATATGGGACATGCACGTGTGTGCTAAGTCACTTCAGTTGTGTCTGACTCTTTGTGACTCCATGGGCTGTAGCCCTCCAGGCTCTTCTGTCCATGGGATTCTCCAGGCAAGATTACTAGAGTGGGTTGCCATGCCGTCCTCCATGGGATCTTCCCAACCCAGGGGTTGAACCCGCATCTCCTGCGACTCCTGCATTTGCAGGCAGAGTCTTTACCACTGAACCACCAAGGAAGCTCCATACGGGATAGGGCCCAACTTAATGACCTCACCTAACTATATCCACAATGACCCTACTTTAAAATAGGTCCAATTCTGGGGCACCTGGAGTTGGGACTTCAGCGTATCCTTTAGGGGCACACATTCAACCCACAAAGCACTGCTCTGCCAGGAAAAGAAGACAGCTTGGAAGGGCCTGGGCGGCATGGGACTGAGTCGTAGATTTTGCACCAGAGATGCCATCAGCTCACGTCCACACCCTGGAGCTGCTGACTCTGAATCACTCCCACCAATACCTTTAAAAACATGCTTTTCTCTTGGTGCTTCTGCTGCATGTTTTCAAGTAAAAAAGAACTTTTATGCTCCTAAGGCTGGGACGCTTTTGTTAGTGGTACAGTTACTGTCATGCAGGCCTCAGTGACTGGTTCTCTCCCTGTTCCTTACGCCATGGCCATCACACTGTCTGGCTGGGCAGTCAGTGTAATAGTTAAGGCCAGACCAGGTCCTGGAAGACCCAGAATCTGAACTAGCTTGGTAGGCAGTGCAGGCATGTATGCTAAGTTGCTTCAGTCTGTCCGACTCTTTGTGACACTGTGGACTGTAGCCCATCAGGCTCCTCTGTCCATAGGATTCTCCAGGCAAGAATACTGGAGTGGGTTGCCATGCCCTCCTACAAGGGATCTTCCTGACCCAGGGATCAAACCGGGGTCTCCTGCATTGCAAGCAGGTTCTTTGCCATCTGAGCCACCAGGGAAGCCCCTTGGGTAAGTAGTAGGGAACTATTCATTCCTGAGCAGGGCAGTGATGCGGGAAACAGAGAGTGTCTGGGACTGGGCAGGGCAGGACGAAGGGCACAGACCAAGAGTCATCTGGAATCGAAGCAGAGGGAAAAGATCAACCATAGGGACTCACTGGACTTCCCTGATGGTCCAGTGGTTGAGGATCCGCCTGCCAATGCAGAGGACACAGGTTTGATCCCTGGTCCGGGAAGATTCCACATGCCGTGGAGCAACTAAGCCTGTGCGCCACAACTACTGAGCCTGCTTCTTGCAACTACTGAGGCCCAAGCACCCTAGAGCTGCGCTCCGCAAGAAGAGAAGCCACCGCAATGAGAAGCCCGAGGAGCTCCGCTTGCCACAACTGGATGAAAGCTCGTGCAGCCATGAATACCCAACCCAGTCAAAAATAAATAAATAAGTAACTTTTGTAAAAAGAGTTAAAAGAAAAAAGAATAGGGAATCCTTGATGTGAGGGTGCAGATCATCTGATGGTCTGAGCCCAGGGAGAAGAAGATGAACCTTGGAGCTTCTCTTTAGGAGAGACTGAGGCTTAAGGAAAGATGAGGTGGTCGGTGATGAAAACAGGAGCTTGAAGGAAAACCAGGGAAGAAGGGGACGGTCAATGGCTTCAAACTTCACTGTGGACAAGCTTGTGGTGCTTCCAGTAGGAAAGCCTTTCCTTCCAGATGTCTCCCCATCCTCCTGAGGGATGACCCTTTGCCCTGCTTCCAGGGTCCTGCAATGTCTCAGTCTGCCCTGGGGACATTGTGGCTTCTGAGACCAAGGCTGGATGTCCCCCAGGCCCTCTTCCCATGTCCCCATCCAGAGCAGGGCAAGAGAAATGGGCTGAAAAGGAGAAGAGCTGGGAAGGACTCAGGGGAGGTTGTCTGGCTGAACCCCTGAAATGGCCACAGTCCTGGTCTACAGGCTGACCTCCACATTCTCCTGAGGCCATAGAATCCATTTAAAAGAGGATGGCAAGTATATAAATCATGCCTGCCCTCACAGGACACCTGGAAAATATTTATATTATGCCTCAATAGCAACCAAGTCAGGAATACATTTGGACTTCTTCAGTTTAGACTGCAGTTCATTCATATGCTTGTTGCTAAATTAAAAATTTGAAATAATTTCCTGCTATAAAAAAATGAGACATATTATTCAGAGAGACTTTTCAAATCCAAGACTTGAAAACTTAGGAATTATTTCAAAATGTCTTTTGCAAAGCTTTTCTGTTTCTGATCATAATAATAAAGTCAAAGTCAAAGTCACATTATTGTGAACTATGATTTTCTTACACTTGATCTTAGCCAAAAGATCAGTTTTTCTAAATTTGATTTTACTTACAAGCACTCATTCATAGCCCAACTGATAATATATCATGCTTAAAAATAATAAAATACATTTCTTTAAAAATAATTGTATGTGGTTAGACTTTAAAGAGATCAACAAATCTGCCCCAGTAAAATAAACCATAGAACTGGACACAACTGTAAAAAACCCAATCATTTCAAGGCTCTGAAAATTTAACCACAGGCAAACATGCATGCTATGTCATTTCAGTTGTGTCTGACTCTTTACTACCCTATGGACCATAGCCCTCTATCCATGGGATTCTCCATGCAAGAATACTGGAGTGGGTTGCCAAGTCTTCCTCTAGGGAATCTTCCAGACCCAGGTACCAAACCCGCGTCTCTTAAGTCTCCTGCATTGGCAGGTGAGTTCTTTACCACTAGCACCACCTGGGGAGAAGGCAATGGCAACCCACTCCAGTACTCTTGCCTGGAAAATCCCATGGGTGGAGGAGCCTGATAGGCGGCAGTCCATGGGGTCGCTAAGAGTCGGACACGACTGAGTGACCTCACTTTCATGCATTGGAGAAGGAAATGGAAACCCACTCCAGTGTTCTTGCCTGGAGAATCCCAGGGACGAGGGAGCCTGGTGGGCTGCCGTCTATGGGGTCGCACAGAGTCGGACACGAATGAAGCGACTCAGCAGCAGCAGCAGCAGCACCCGGGAAGTCCAGGCACACACGCACATAGCCATGAAAACTGTGGACACACAGCTAAAAACAATGGAGCTACACGGCCTTCTTGCCCGGGGCTGACTCCATCCGACATCCCAACCCAGTCAGCCTGTTCTTTCAGGATAGGACTGGCCTTCACCTGATCTGGAGTAGAGTAGAAACCCACAGTCTACAGCAAATGGGAAAAGTCTGCAGATCTCCTAGCTTGAAAAAGCTGCGGTCTTGGTTAGGAAGAGTTTATAAGACTGGCCAGAAATTGAATAGGGAAATCCTGGAAATGAGATAGCTGCTGAGATCTTGGTAAGCATTTGACATAACCCTGGCTGTCTGGCAGCCTGTGTGTATGCACAGTAGAGAGGGCCTGGTGTTAAAGTAATAGCAAGGGTAGAGTTGAAAATCGACAAATTTGAATACATCCCCCAATTCAAACACAGATCTACGAGCAGAGAGTGGTGTTTAAGCACAACTCCTGACCAACTGTTGAGTGGCCATTAAGCTATACAAACACAGAGGTGACCCCAAAGAACCCAGGCCCCCAAAGGAAAAAATACAAATAAGAATTGGAAAACTGAACTGAATTGTCAACTGATGCATACTGTGGGGTGACAGATCAAGTTGCATGTTACAGACAAAAAGCAGTACAACTAGGAATCTCAGAAGATGAAAAGAAAACCTAATCTAGATTTCTTTTTTATCTATAATATTCAACATTCAAGAAAAAATTTACAAGTCATGCAAAATAACAAGAAAGTGTGACCCATACTTTGAGGGGAAAAAAGTCAATGGAAACTTTCTTTGAGTGGCCAAGATGTTGGGTTTAACAGACAAAGACTTCAAAGGTATTTTAAGTATTTAAAAAAACTACAGGAAACCATATTTAAAGAATTTCAGGAAAATATTATTAAAATGACTCAACAAGTAGGAACATCAATAAAAAAAATAAAATTTTTTAAAAGGCCAAATGGAAATTCTAGAGTTGAAAAATAGAATAACAAAATGAAAATTTTATTATATGGGATCAGCAGTAGATTTGAAACATCAGAAGAAGAAATCAGTGAATTTGAAGATGGATCAATAGAATGCTATCCAATCTGAAACACAGAGACCTATGAAGCAACATCAAGCATAGCAACTGCAAAATGGGAGTCCCAGAAAAAGAGGAAAAGAAATCGGAGCAGAAAAAAATTGAAGACATAATGGCTAAAAACCTCTCAAACTCATACATCCTAACATACCACTGAATCCCAAGGAGGGAAAACACAAAGAGGTCTTCACTTAATCATATCAAACTCTTCTAACCAAAAAACTAAGAGGAAATCTTGAAAGTAGCAAGAGAAAAACTAATCATATATTGGGGAACAGCAATACAAATAATGGGTAAATCTAATCAGAAAAACTGGAGGCCAGAAAGCAGCAGGATGACATATTCATGGTGCTGAAGAAAGCAACTGTCAGCTAAGAATTCCATATCCAGCAAAACTACACTCAAAAGTGAAAGTGAAATGAAGATATTCTCAGAAGCAGAAAGACTGAGATACTGTGATACTAACAGACTTAAATTACAAAAAATACTAAAAGAAGTCCCTTAGGAGGGAAGAAAAGTACTTCAATTGGTAGCTTGGATCCACAAGAAGAAATGAAGACTAGAAATGGTAAAAATGTGGGTAATTATAAAAGACTTAATGAATATACATTGTCCTTTTTCTTCTATTATTTCTTTAAATGAAATAAGATTATATAAAGCAAGTGTATTTTGCAGTTTATAATATATAAAGTTGTAGCAATATATATGTAACCCTAACAGCAGAAAAGTGAGGTAGGGAGAAAAACTACACTTTAAAAAGTTGCTATATTTTACTAGGTTGAGTTAATATTAACCTGAGGTAGGTTGTGCTATGTTAAAACGCACATTGTGATTCCTACAGCAAGTACTAAGACAATAACTAAAAAGGATACTTTAAAAAAATCAACCAAGGAATTAAAACACTATACAAAATTCTTTGTTGAATACAAAAGAAGGGAGTAAGAAGGAATAAAAAAGACACTAGGCATATAGAAAACAAATAGGAAAATAACACACGTACAAATTCAACCATATTAGTAATTACAGTAATAATATATATTCCAGTCAAACATCAGAGATAGTTAGACTGAATAAAAAGCAAAACCCAACCATATGTTGTCTATAAGACACAGGCTTTCAAGTCAAAGTAAAATAGGCTGAGAGGAAAGGGATATCTGTTCTCAGCATAATAATCAAGGTTTTAGCCAGTACAATGAAATAAGAAAGATCAACCAATGTATCATATGCATGTTGGAAAAGAAAAAGTAAAACTTTTTATCCACAAACAGCATCACTCAGAATGCAGAAAATCTCAGGATAAAAGATTGATATACAATATATTAATTTTTCCTATAGACTCACAATGAACAGTCCAGAAAGTTAAGAAAATCCCATTCACGACAGCATCCTAAAGAATAAAATATTTAACAATAAACTTAACTCAAGAAGTGCAAGACTTGTACAGTAAAAACAGAATTTAGAGAGAATACAGGAGAATTTAAAGATATAAATAGAGATATATTCCATCTTCATGGTCTGAAAGAAGCAATATTATTAAGATGGCAGTTCTCCCCAGACTGGCCAAAGGATCATTATCTAAATCTCAACAGAATTCCTTGTAGCAATTGACAAGCCAATCCTAAAATGTTTATGAGAATGTGAAGGACCTAAAGTAGTCAAAACAATTTTTTAAGAGGAGGACAAACTTGAAGGACTCACACTACCTGATTTCAAAACTTACTACAGAGCCATAGTAATCAAGAAAATGTGATATTGGCATAAAGATCAACATATAGACAACTGGAATAGAACTGAAAATTCAGCAATAAACCCTTATATTTATGTGTGCTGCACTTAGTCGCTCAGTCGTGTCTGACTCTTTGTGACCCCATCAACTGCAGCCCTCCAGGCTCCTCTGTCCACGGGGATTCTCCAGGCAAGAATGCTGGAGTGGGTTGCCATGCCCTCCTCCAGGGGATCTTCATGACCCGGGGATCGAATCCAGGTCTTCCGCATTGCAGGCTGATTCTTTACCATCTAAGCCACCAGGGAAGGCCTTCTATTTATCGTCAGTTTTCAACAAAAGTGCCAGGTCTTCCACATTGCAGGCATATTCTTTAATGTCTGAGCCACTAGGAAAGCCCATTAGACTTCATCAAAATTGAAAATTTTGCTCTTCAAAAAATACAATTAAGAAAATAAAAAGACAAACCACAGTCTATGAAAAAATAATTGCAATCTATGATAAAAAATTTTTTTATCTAGAATGATATAAAGGAGCTCTAACAATTCAATAAGTCAAAAAACTCAATTAAAAATGAGCAAAAGGTTTTAACAGGTATTTCACCAAAGAAGATATTCAAATAATTAACAAGTACATGAAAACATATGTCTACCCAAAGACTTGTATGTGGCTGTGTCTAACAGGTGGGCACCAAGGGGCTGACTCTGCTCCTGTTCTTGCTTCTAGGGCTTCCTGAAAGGAGAATAGCATCCGGATGTCCTGCTCCTGAATGGATCTGACCTACACAAACTGAATCTGTCATGAGTCGTTGTAGTAACAGTGACAAGAATGACACTCTTACATAATCTATTTATTCCTGGCAACCATGGCCTTCTGCCCCAGTATAGACTGCCATTTTCAAAGCACATTGATGAACACCATGTTATCTGAGCTTCACTCACCCAGTGGGTAAAATTCTCCCCACAACGGGTGGCCACTAAGTAAGCTCCTCACCCCACCTGCATAACCCAGTCACTTTCTCAGTCTAACAACATCCCAAGTGGAAATGGCCTGAGCTACCTAGTCTGTTATTCCTGGGAGGGGGCATCTGGAGTGGTTGAGACTCAGCATTCTACTCTCCTGACCTCTGTCTTTGAAACAAAAAGATTGATATCATATCACCCTGATGTGTCTCATAAAGAGAAGAAAGGAGACAGAAATGAAGCATTTACTATGACTGGAACTCCACTGCCTGGACTTATTAAAAAATCAGTGCAAAACCACAGTAGCTGAAGAGGAGGGAGAAACGTGGTGTACTGAGCTTTGCTGAAAAGAAGGAATTTCTCTCATGGGACAGCTTGCTTGGAAATAGAAGGAGCTGGAGTTTAGACATGTGATTCTCATTACCAGCTCCATCCTTCCAGACAGCAGGCAGATATAATTGGATCCATTTCCATTTTAATTATAATTCTTTGGCTTTAAAGAACTCGCCAGTGGAAATCTGCAAGCCACCACAAACGCCGCCATTTCGAATTCCCTGGATTCCCATGTGGCCTGGATGGCCTTCCGCAAGGCTGAGGCCACCCGCCGCAAAGGATGTTTGCTGTTGTTACAGGCCTGTTTTCCCCAAACAAAAGATGAACTGATGCCTTCCCTTTCTTCTGCCCTTGTTCTATTTTTCCTTTTGAAGCAAAGAGAGAGACCTTTCAGAATTTGCTAATCCTTCCCCTTGGGAAAAATAGGAGACAGAAGGAAAGCTTTTGTGATGAATAACAGCAGAGGTGGGGCCCAGGGCTGCCTTTGGCTCCTCCCGGCTGCCAGAGGGGCTCCCCTTCTCCCTGGAGCCTCAGCACAAGCTGGGAGCAATGCTTGAAGCTAGAGGACAGGCCTGTCTTCAAGTCAAACAGCACAACCAACGGTGAAACTCCTGGAGTGAACGCTCAGTTGAGCTGCCTCCCGCCCACTTTCTTTCCATCAGTCTGAAAGGTTGTTGCTGAACCACGCAAAGACGCTGGGATTCTTGGTCTCCGGAGGAGAAGAATTCAATCTGGAGCCAGAGACGAGGCTTGATCGCTCAGAGCTTTTGTGTAATAAAGTTTTTATTAAAGTATAAAGGACATAGAGAAAGCTTCTGACATAGGCATCAGAAGAGGGCAAAAGAGTACCCCCTTGCTAGTGTTAGCCATGGAGTTATATACTCTCTAATTAGTTATTACAGTGAATCAAAAGCATGTCTGGAGGCTGTAAAGACCTCACTAGACCTACTCCCATAATTGACACCTTAAGATAACAGGATTAGCCAGAAGGTTTTTCCAGAGACTATCCTTAAGCAGGATACATTATTGTTATATAATCCTAAGGAATGTAGAGGGACAAAAAAAGTTTGTCCTTTCTTCCTCCTTGAGAACTCCAGACCCCTCTCTCCTTGGGGACCCCTGGACTTCTTACCAATCTGTCTAGGAATTGATTCTCTCAAGTCTCTGCCTCGTAGACATTCTTGGCAGAGTTGGGCGGGAACCCTGGCAAGATGGGTCCTGAGGGAAGTGCGGAGGGCAGGGTGGAGGTGCCCACACAGCCTCCAAGAGGGACCTCCCCTCCCCTGTCCCTGAGAGAGGAGCCTGCAAGTGTCTGGGCTCCTTGCGTCTGTCTTCTGAACTGGTCACGAGGAAGGTGGGTGGCTCATTGAATATGGCCTGCACATGGCCAAGGCAGGACGAGCCTTTCTTTTAAAGCTGAATAAATAAATATGGAGAGCACGATCCACAACTGTGGCTGTAGCCACAGCTTTGTTTTACAGTAAAATTAAGATAAAACAGTTATGAGTCTGCCTCAGTGCTTTGCTTGCTCTGATTTGCCCTGCACTCAAACGTCTTGGAGAAGGCAATGGCACCCCACTCCAGTACTCTTGCCTGGAAAATATCATGGATGGAGGAGCCTGGTGTGCTGCAGTCCACGGCGTCGTTAAGAGTCGGACACGACTGAGTGACTTCACTTTCATGCATTGGAGAAGGCAATGGCACCCCACTCCAATACTCTTGCCTGGAAAATCCCATGGACAGAGGAGCCTGGTAGGCTACAGTCCACGGGGTTGCTAAGAGTCGGATATGACTGAGTGACTTCACTTTCACTTTTCACTTTCCTGCATTGGAGAAGGAAATGGCAACCCACTCCAGTGTTCTTGCCTGCAAAATCTCATGGACAGAGGAGCCTGGTGGGCTGCCGTCTATGGGGTCGCACAGAGTCAGACACGACTGAAGCGACACAGCAGCAGCAGCAGCAGCACGTGTCTTACTCAAATCCACAATAATATAATTCAACAAGCCTTAAACCTCACTTTGGGGTGGAAGCAGAACAGTATTTGGTGTTTCCTTTGTGACTGGTTGGTTCCTTTACATCCATGCACAGGTAGAAGTGTGCAGTGTGTACACACACACAGAGAAACACAGACAGAGCACTGCTGGTTTAATAAGAATACAGGAGAGCTGCATGTTATTAATAATACCATTTTAGAAAATAGAAAATATGAGTGAGGAACACTAAAGTGATAGTATTTGGAAGTGGTTTCCAAGTTAGCCTCCTGTAAAACCTCAGGAGGTTTTACAAATGAACAGCAAGCAGCAGGTGTGGATCACGTGAGCATTCACGTGTCAGCAAATTCTGGCAAGCAGCTATCCTAAAGAAAGGAAAGTTTACAGGTAAACCCTGGTTTACAAAAATGCAGTTCAGGCCTGGAAATGATGTGTAAGAGACAGGTGTGAGCCAAACAAAATAAGATTTTGCTCTTCTTTTTATTTTTTAAAAATTTCCCTCTTCCATGCAACTCCTAAATAATCTTGAAAACCTGTTTCAAACAAACATATTTCTTAATGTTTCAAAAGAAGAGATAAAATGAAGTCATCAATACCTCATTCAACAATATTTTTTCCTTGGGTTTGTGCTCTTGTTCAGACCAGTGTGATTCACATCTAAGTCAACAGGCCTCTTTGTAGTTGACTCTCAGTGGGGGACGCTGGGGTCCCTCCCCTCGTCCTGATGCTGTTTTCACTCCTGGCCCCTGGGCCTTCCTGACAAAGGCATATGAGCAGTACGTGCCAGCCGCCTCATCTGTTGGCCAAAGACTCATCTTTATCATGGGTTTACAGTCCTATAATTTTTTAAAGTTCCATGATGACTTTTCCTATCACAACCAAATCCCTGTTTAGAGAGGAAAGGGGAGGATTTCACAACCACCCTTCTACTGCAAACACACAGCCAAGGCTGGCAAATCACGCAAAGGAACTTCTCAGTTTTCCTTGCATCTTTCATATCTCTTTCCTTATGATTAGGGACACTGGAAGACTTTTCCCTGAAGCTTCTTATGTATTGTTTATACGTGTTCATGTTCAGTTGCTCAGTCGTGCCCAACTCTTTTGACCCCCTAGACTGTTAGCCTGCCAGGCTCCTCTGTCCACGGAATTATCCAGGCAAGAATATTGGAGTGGGTTGCCGTTTCCTGCTCCAGGGGATCTTCCTGACCCAGGGATCAAATCCAAGTCTCCTGCACCGGCAGGAGGATTCTTCACCACTGTGCCAGTATTGGGTTGGCCCAAAAGTTCATTCAGGTTTTTCCATAAGGTCTTAGGGAAAAACTGAAACAAACTTTTTGGCCAATTCTATAGAACTTGAATTCCTTCCAGATATTGCTATTATTTGCTTCTCCTGGCTGCTGTCCCCAGCCACACAACTAGTGGAGGAGGGGGCTTATGGTAAGCCAAATAATGGCCCCTAAAGATGTTTGCATTCCAATTTATTCCTGGAATCTGGGATGATGTTAGGTTACGTGGCAAAGCAGAATCAGGTTTGCAGATGAAACTAAGGTTGACAGTCAGCTGACCTTAAAATAAGGAGATCACCTTGAATTATCCTGGTGGGCCCAGTAATCTACAGGTCCTTAACTGTGAAAGAGAGAAGCAGAAGGGACAGAGAGGGAGATGTAGCCACAAAATAAAAATGGTCAGAGCCATGCAACTTTTGTGACTTTGGAGATAGAGGGAGGGTACTATGAGATAAGGAATGTGGGTGGCCTCCAGAAACTGGGTAAGTCAAGGACAGATTCTCCCCTAGGGCTCCAGAAAGGATGGAAGGCCTATGGACACTTTTATTGTGACCCATGAACACTGACTGGTTTTTGGATTTCAACCCTCAGAACTGCAAAGTAAGGTAATAAATGTGTTGTTTAAAGACACTAAAGTTGTAGTTATTTGTTACAGCAGCAACAGGAAACTAATACAGAGCTCAACACTTTATTTCTAGTCTTTCCCCTCTCATTCCAGTTTGTAGCCTCATGCCTAATGGTCCACTTCAAATTCTTATGAGTGTGCTAAGTTCTTTCAGTCCTGTCTGACTCTTGTGACCCCATGGAGTGTAGCCCGCCAGGCTCCTCTGTCCATGGGATTTTCCAGGCAAGAATACTGGAGTGGGCTGTCATTTCCTTCTCCATCAAATTCTTATAATTTTGTTTTAAGTTTACTTTGTTATAATAATAATGCCAAAGGAATAATTTCCCTAAAAATAATATCCTTGTTTAGTGGAAAGGCACACTCAAGTATTCATAGGTGAAATTACACGGTGGCTGGGATTTGCTTTAAAATATTCTCTCGTAAAGACCAAGCTGTGAGGAAAGAGATGAAACTAGATGATTGTTGATGATGGTTGAAGCTGGATAACACATTGGCACTCATAACATTAGTTTCTCTATTTTTTGTATGTGTTTTCATATTCCCGTAATAAAAAGTTGAAAATATGTAGACGGAACAAAATTTAAAATCCACCTTCATAGGTAGCTATTTTATTCTGAGTAAGCTGGTGGGGTTTTCAATGGTTTTTCACTTACAGTTTAGTTCATGCGTTGCTTCAGTCCTGTCTAACTCTCTTCAACCCTGTGGACTGTAGCCCACCAGGCTCCTCTGTCCATGGGATTCTCCAGGCAAGAATACTGGAGTGGGTTGCCATGCCCTCCTCCAGGGGATCTTCCTGACCCAGGAACCAAACCGGTATCTCCTGTGTCTCCTGCATTGCAGACGGATTCCTTACAGCTGAGCCATGAGGGAAACCCTATTTTATGAGATTCCTTTATTGTTAAACTTCACCTGCACCAGAGAGGCAGGCCATGGCTCTGGGCTCTTGATTTTGACCTTCTTCCTGAGCAAGAAGAGAAGAAGATATTAAACCTAAGACACACAATGGATACAGTGTTACTGTCTTTCTCCTCTGGGCCAAAAGGTGTGGGGGGCTCAGACAGTCAGAGGAGCAAGGGCAGGGCCAAAGGAATCAAGGGGGAGCAGGTAGACAGGCCATCCTCGGGGCCTGGCACCACTCAAGCCATCCCTGGCATCTTTCTTCTTCCCTTCTTCAGGATTTGTTTTGGCCCTGAAGGCTACACAGAATTTAATGAGTTTCAAACTCATCAGTCAATTCTAATGTAATCAGTTCTAAACTCCAGATTCTTTTTCACATTTACTATTTATAAAGTAGGGGTGCATTTCACAATCGATGGTATATATATAAATTCCTGCTCCTTGAGATAAGGATCTGGGAACATAGTAATGCCCAAGACTGAGGACATAAGGGTCTCCTTCCTACAGGACTCACAGTCATGTCAATTTGTTGAATGTTCTTTGACATTTGCGTAAGGCTCTGTGGTAGCCTTGTATTGATGTGGTAACAAATTATCACAAACTTCATGGTGTAAAACACAAATACGTAATGATTCTGGAGGTCAGAAATCTGATATATGGCTCCTCCTAGGCTAGATAAAAATCAAAGCCTCAGCAGGCTGTATTCTTTTTTGGAGGTGTTAGGGAAGAATCCATTTCCTGCTCGCTTGGCTTGTTGGCAGAATTCAGTTCCCTGCAGTTGTAGACTCCAGGCCCCTGTTTGCTTGCTGGCCATAAGTTGAGGGTTGCTGTTGACTCCTGCAGGCCATCACCTTCCTCCTCCTGGGGGCTCCTTCTTCTGTCTTCATCTGAGAGCAAACTGACAAAGGACTTGGCGTTTTCCATGATTCTGTGGTTTGCAGTTTCCCTCAGCTGCAGAATCTATCTTGCAGGGTGATCAGTCAGCAGCTGGCCCCACAGACGGTGTGGTGGGAGTTACAGCCCCAGCTGTAGGTAGGGCTTAATCACATAGAGTCATCACCCTTCTCTTGAGAGGGATCTGACATCCTGGCTTCATTAAGGACATTTGGAAAAAAGAAAAAAAGATGCACTGCGTGTGAGACAAAGAGTCTAAAGACAGTCCCGAACCAGACAGACATCAGACTTGTCGGCAGCCACTCCTGATAGGATCATGGAATGATGATTTTGGAAGTGTTGCGGAAAAAGAACTTTGAACTAGAATTCTATGTCCAGCTATATTGCTTTTAAAAAAATATATTTATTGATTTGGCTGTGTTGGGTCTTAGTTATGGCATGCAGGATCCTCCTTGCCGTGCCTAGGCTTCTTTCCAAACTGTGGTGGGTGGGCTTAGCTGCCCTTCGTCAGGTGGGATCCTAGTTCCCCATCCAGGGATCAAACCCACGTCCCCTGCATTGCAAGGTGGATTCTTAACCACTGGACTACCAGGGAAGTCCCCAATATTACTATTTAAATGTGAGGATGAAATAAGGACATCCCCAGACTCACAAAGTCTACAGAATTTTACCAGATTTAAAAACAAACCAAAAAAACCCCTTTTTGACAGCAATCTTGGAGGAGAAATTTTAGCAGATAAATAAATATAGAGTAGAACTTTGGAATAAGGAGCGGAAAGGTGAGTGTATAATTTGGTGAAGTTAACTGTTGTAAATGTAAAATATACTATTGTGTAAAAAGGCTTCCACTTTGCTTTTAAATGAATATCCTCTTAAACATGAATGAGAAACCAGAAATCACCTTATAACTGGAGAAAGCCTTTAACATGAATACTGGAAATCAAATAAACAGATAAAGAAAATAAAAGCTGGAAATAAAGACAATGCAGAGAGCAGAATAAGTTTTAGAAAGAGGGAAGAAAGAGAACTAAGGGAAGAGAACTATTAAAGAAACAATTCAAGAATGTAAAGGCTACTTACAGAGACTACTTAAAATCCCAAGTTAAGAAAACAAAGGAAGAAATGTTTGCTTCCACTCAAGGTGAAGAGTAACAGGGACTAGATTCTGTACTCCTGTCTCAAACCAACAAAGCAAATATAACACAGTGTATGAAATAACAGGTTTAAAGACTACAACCGGGCCTCAGGCAATGAGGAACATTAATCTGGGAGACAAGAAGCGAATCAGGTGAGCCCTGTGACTGTCCAGCTTCCTGCCTGCAGAGAGTTTCCAGGCTGCAGTGCAGGGAGAGGGAACCCAGGCAGCATCCAGCAGTCTCCCTGAGTCCAGGAGCTGAGAGTCCCAGGGAAATCAAGGTGGCTAAAGTGCTTAGGACAGAAAGAGAATCCCAGAGATCTGCAGAGGGTCACCCTTGGGTATTCAGCAGAGAAAGGACCAGCACAGGATTCAGAGAAAACTGCCTAAGGCTGGGGGCAAACCTTTCTGAAAGGACTGGAGTGCAGCGGCGGGAACTGGCACCCAGCTAGGAACTGTGCCTATTCCCACCAGCCAGACTGGAAAACTCATAATTAACAGAACATTGAGCAGAATACTCAAGGAGGCCTTGCCTCAATGAGGGGAAACAATTAGCCCTAAACTAAGCACCTTTCCTTTTGCCTTCAATCTTTTCCAACATCAGGGGCTTTTTTCCAGTTGGCTCTTCACATCACGTGGCCGAAGTATCACAGCTTCAGCATCAGTCCTTCCAATGAATATTAAGGCTTGATTTCCTTTACAATTGACTGGTTCGACCTCCTTGCAGTCCAGGGGACTCTAAAGAGGGTGGCAGAGGGTAAGATAATAGATGGCATCACCGACTCAATGAACATGAGTTTGAGCAAACTCAGGGAAGCCTGGCGTGCTGCAGTCCATGGGGTCGTGGAGAGTCAAAGCCACTGAACTACCGAACAACAACAAAACTAAGCATTGCTCTGGACCTACAAGATTATAAAAGTAAGACTTGAAAGGATCTCAGACTTTTTCTGAGAAAATATAACTGCATCCCAGACGAAACTTACCAATATTCACAAACAACAACAACAAAATATGTAGCAGCCAACAAAGTGAAACCCACAATGTCTTGTATCAAAACAAAAGTCACCAGGTGATGAAAGGAGCAGGAAACTACAATTCACAATAAGGAGAATAATATATCAATTGAAACCAACCCAGAACTGACAGTTGTTATAATAAGCAGATGGAGACATTAAGACAATTATAACTATATTCTGTATGTTCAAAAAGTTACATAGAAATATGGGATCTATTTTTTAAAAGACCTAAATCAAACTTTTAGATTAAAAACTACAATGTATGAAATGAAAGATGCATTGGATGGTATTGATGGTGGATTAGATTTGACAGAATAAGGAAAAAAAGGCCCTCAGTGAACAGTGGGACAATTTCAAGCAACCTAACATATATAAGTGGAATCTTCACAGCAGAGAGGAGAACAGTGGGGTCAAAAAGGTATTTGACTTAATCGTGCCTGGAAGTTTTCCTAATGTTTTGCAAACTAGAAATCCAAAGATCCAAGGAACTCAATGAATCTCAAGCATAAAAAAAAAAATGAAGAAAGTGATACCAAGTCACAAAATATTAGGAAAAAATAACAAGGATGAGACGATCTTAAAAGTAGCTGGGGCAGGAGGTGGGCGAAAGTTATATACAGAGAGAAAGAGTAAGAACCACAGAATTCTTACTGAAAACAACATAAGCAAGAAGACATGGAACAATATCTTTTAAATACTGAAAGAAAAAACTGTTGATCTTAAATTCTACACCCAATGAAAAAGTATCTTTCAAAAAATGAAGGTAAAATATAAATTATTTCAGACATATAAAAGCTGAAAGAATTCATCATCAGACTTGCACTATAAAAAATGTTAAAGGACATCCTTCAGACAGAAGAAAAATGATGTCCTACACAAAGGAATTAAGTGCACCAGAAATGGTAACTACATGGGTAATTATATAAGATGTTTCTTATTATTTAAATTTCTTTAAAAAAATTGATAGCTTAACAAAAGTAATAACACTGTGTTGTGGGGTTTATAACAAATATAAATAAGTTTTAAACAAGTATAAAATGAATGACATAAATGCTAGGAAGGGAGAAGCTTAAGTATCATATGTGAAAAGATATATCACTTGAATACAGATTGTAATAAGTTAAAGATATATGATGTCAACCCTAAAGCAACTACTCAGATATTAGAAAAGATTCATGAATTTGAAAATACAATAGAAACTCTCCAAAATAAAACACATAAGAGAAAAAGTCTAAAATGAATGAAGAGAGTGTCAGTGAACTGTGGGATAATGTTGAGTGGTCAAATACACACACAACTGGAGTCCGTGAAGATGAGGGGATAGAGGGATTGGCAGAAAAAAACTAAAAATGATGGCCAAAACTTTCTAAATTCGATAAAATCATAGGCCTGCAGAGCTAAGAAATTCAATAAAACCCAAGCACACACAAAAAAGAAGTTACACCAAGGCACATCATGATTAAATTTCTCAAAAGCAATGATAAAGATAAAAATGTTTTAACTAGCTAAAGGGAGAAAAAAAGAACATTACACAGAGACAAAAAATGACAGCAGATTTCCCAGTGGAAAAAAAAAAATCAAGATAGAAGACAATGTAGGAATGTCTCTAAAATATTGGGGAGAAAAATCCATCAACCTAAAATTCTTTACTCAACAAAAGTACCTTTCAATAAAAGAAGGCAAAACGAATCCTTTTCCAGACAAACAAAAGCTGAAAGAATCTATCACCAGTAATTTGTACGAAAGAAATACTTAAGGAAGTCCTTCAGGCAGAAGGACAGTGATATCAGATGCAAAACTGGATTTATTCAAAGGAATGAAGAACATCAAGAGTAATTGTATGGGTAGGTACTGAAAAATGTTTTAATCCTTTAAAATCGCATTATAAGATAATTGACTGCTTAAGCAAAAATAATAACCATATAATGTGAAGTTTCGAAATAAAATATATGACAACAATAGCACAAAAGCTGGAGGGAGGATACAGAAGTATATCTGTTGCAAGGTCCTACAATATATATGAATTAGTATAATATCACTTGATACATTAAAGATGTCTACTCTAAACCCTAAGGCAAACTCTAAAACACATGACAAAGAGTTATAGTTAGTAAGGCAACAAACAAGACAGAATCATTAAAAAAAAAATCCTCGTTCAATCTCAAAGAAGGCAGAAAAGGAGGAAAAAGAACAAAGAACAAATGGGACAAAACAAATATCATGATGAGAGACTTAAACATAACCACTAATCACATGAAATGTAAATGCTCAGATTGTTTGGCTAAAAAAGCAAGACCCAGCCCTATGCTACTTCTAAGAGAAGGAATTATATTAGAAATCAGAGAAAGATCTCAGGAAAACTCCAAATATTTAATATTAAACTAAATATTCATGGGTCCTAAATGACCCATGAATCAAAAAGAAGTCAGCCAGAAAATTTGAAAATATTTTGAAGAGAATGAAAATGGAAGTATAGTATATCATAATGCGTGGGATACTGCAATAGGAGTAATTAGAAGCACTAAATACCAGTATTAGAACAGAAGAAACATCTCGATTCAGTCATGTCAGCTTCCAACTTATGCAACTACAAAAAGTACGTTAAATGCCCAAACTCATTCATCTTATAACTGGAAATTTGTACTCTTTCCCCAATAGCTCTTCTTTCCCCCAACTCCTCAAACCCTGGAAGCTACCAGGCTATTCTGTCTCTCTGAGTTTGACTTTTTAGATTCCACATGTAAGTGATATCATACAGTATTTATCTTTTTCTATCTGATTCATTTTATTTAGCACAATGCATTCAAGGTTCATCCAAATTGTCAGATTGGCAGGATTTTCTTCTTTCTCACAGCTGAAAAATATCCTATTGTAACTTTTTGGGGTCATATAAGACTCTATTTTTCCATCTCTGTATTTAATATGGAAATAAAAATAAAATTAGATGAAAAATGCATCAATTCATCCACTGGTGGACACGTGGGTTGTTCCCATATCTCGACTATTGTGAAGGAAACGGCGATGCGCGTGGGAGAGCAGCTATCTCTATAAGATCTTTACTTCAGTCCCTTTGGAAATATACCCGAAAGCGGAATTGCTGAATCATATATTGGTTCTATTATTTTTTTGTGGAAACTCCATACTGTGTTCCATGTGGCTGCACCGAGTTGCATTTTTACTAACAGTGCACCAGGGTTCCCTTTTCTCTACACCTACTTCTACACTTGCTCTTGTCTTTTTGACATTAGCCGTTCTAGGTGTGAGGTGATATCTCATTGTGGTTTTGAGTTGCATTTTCCTGATATTTATCATGCTGAGCACCTTTTCATGTACTTATTTGGAAAGCTGAGGAATCTTAAAGGAAAGACCTAAACACAAAAAATCCCAAGAGACACAAGTGAAAGATAATGGAATGGAAAATCAGAGTTTAGTCTGGTAGGTCAAATTATAGGATTCTAAAAGCAAGTGTCACTGATGCAATTCAAGTATACATAAAAGAGCACCATAGGGACTTCTCTGGTGGTCCAGTGGCTAAGATTCCACACTCCCAATGCAGGGGGCGCCCACGTGAGATCCCTGATTAGGAAGCTAGACCCCACATACTGCAGCTTGCATGCCACAACTAAAACTTCCGATTGCCACAACTAAGCCCAGATAAATAATTAAATGTAATAATTAAATATTTAATTGCACCCAAATAAATAATTTAAAAAAACACCATAGCTTTTAAAGATTAATGAATTATGCAAGTATGCACACTAAACATATAACAGTTGGAAGCTGGGTTGGGGTCAAATGGGAGTGGCACTCAGAGATGGGGAATACACAGGAAAAGCAAAACAGAGCTCATGTAGACTGATTAAGACAGTACGGGTTTATAAGGAGTATCTCTGCCCTTCTGAAGACAGGAAGAGAAAGCTTAGGCCTCTAAGAAATGTGATACTTAGAAAATAAGAAAATAATTCAAAAGATCAGCCATGTGGAAACAACTTTGAAAGGGAACTTCTTTATTTTTTCTTCTCTCCCAGCTTTACTGTCTCACGGCTCGAAGGAACAAATCAAAGGGGAAATAAGATTCATTGCAATTGGATTATTTTTAAATGGTAATTTAATAATATTTCCTCTCAAGGGAGTAAAAGTATAGTGCAGGCTGAAGCTGGCACTTATCTAAATTTCATTTCACTCATAGCAAAGTAGCAAGAGACAGCATGATTGATACCTCTATCAGAAAATTGTGAGAAAGCCTTTTAGCAGTAGCATCCTACAAAGAAACAAAGGAAGGATGCCACAAAAGCACCTTCAGTATTTCCTTCATTTGTAGGATGAGGTCATTCACTGTCTAGCTCCTATGGAACAATTTCAGGCTCAGTTTCTATTCCACCCCTGGTGAAAGTGAAAGTTGCTCAGTAGTGTCCAACTCTTTGCAACTCCATGGACTACATAGTCCATGGAATTCTCCAGGCAAGAATATTGGAGTGGGCAGCCTTTCCCTTCTCCAGGAGACCTTCCCAACCCAGGGATGGAACCCAGGTCTCCTGCATTGCAGGTGGATTCTTTACCAACTGAGCTATCAGGGTTACGTTACTTCACCCATCAGACTGACTCATTTTTCCACCAGTAGACCTTGAGATTTCCTGACCATCTGCCTGGGAAACATCCCTTGAGTGGGAAGTCCGTCCAGCAATGCTCTGCTCAGCCCTTACCCATCTGCTGTAATCCTGTCACCTTTCTCTTATCCTAAGTTAACATCCCATTTATGAACTGATGGAGCATTTACTTTATACACCATCCTTTGATAGATACTTATTTTCTTTTAACATTTTGAAGATATCATTCCATCGTCTTCTAGATTCCATTGTTTCTGTTTAGAAGTCAACTATAAATGTACAGCTTAATATCTTTCATTAATTTTTGAAAATTCTCAGTTATTAACTCTCCAAATACTGCTCTCTTCCCCTCATCCTCTTCCTTCCTTATGAGACACCTCTCTGTAACTTTTTGTCTTTTACCTTCACGTCTCAATACTGTATTCTGGATACTGTCTTCCAATCCATTAAAAATTCAATTAATTCTCTCTTCAGCTCTCTGTACCACTGTTAAGCCCATTCACTGACTTACTAATGTGATCAGTGTATCTATAGTTCTAGAATTTCTCTCTCTCTTTTTTTTTTTTAAGATGCTCAGTAAATGTTTATCAAATGAGTTGAATGGAGATTACCAAGCTCCATGATGCCACAGATGTAAAACTGCATAGAAAAACACCCACAAATGAAGCTTTACAGTGTCTTTTCCACGTACTTCTTTCAATAATATACTCAATATTTTGTAATATTTACATTTGTTTTCAACAGCTTTTGAACTTTTATGGAATAAAATGAATTTCCCAAAACTTTATAAAGTGCACATACAAGGGTATGACCTCTAATGGCTTAACTTTTGATTATTTCCTGGGAACCAGTCAGGTCCAAGATCAGAAACCCACCCATAGAGATGAACCTGGAGCAATGAACACCAAAACACTGGTGCCTTTTTTTTTTTTTACCGTTTATATTTCTCTGTCAAAACTCTCAGTTTTATCTTTCATCTCTTCATGCACACAGCAAGCATGATTATTTTAAGTCTGAGTTTTATAACTATATCTTCTGTGGGTCTCTGGTTTCTGCTGCTTGGTTTTGTTCCCTTGTATGCTTGGTTAATTTTTTTTTCCAGGTGAAATTAATATAACATCAAAATAACCATTTTAAAGTATTCAGTTCAGTGGCATTTAGTACATTCATGATGCTGTGTAATCACTTCCTCTATTCAGTTCCAAAATGCTTTCATCACTCCAACAGAAAACCCTGGACCCATTAGGTAGGTGCTTTCATTTCCCCTCCCCCACTGCCTGGCAACTACCCATTTGCTTTTTGTCTCTATTTATGTCCTTATACTAAATGGATTTCTTATAGGCAGCATGGAATTCGGTCTTGCTATGCTTGGATCCCTTTCCTTGTACTTTCATCTGAAAATTCTCAAAGCAATGTCTTGTTTAGTCGCTCAGTTGTATCTGACTCTTTCAGACCTCATGGACTGTAGCCCACCAGGCTCCTCTGTCCATGGATTTCACAGGCAAGAATACTGAAGTGGGTTGCCAGTTTCTCCAAGGGATCTTCCCGATCCAGGGATCGAACCTGGGTCTCCTGCATTAGCAGGTGGATTCTTTACCGCTGAGCCACCAGAGAAGCCCCCTCAAAGCAACAAGCTGGGGCAATCATTTGTTTCCTTTATCACAGGGATCACTGTCCTCTGTTGCCTGATGTCCAGGCTCTTGACAACCATTGCTTCATATATGTCATCATTTTTTTTTTCCTTTTCTTTCGGTTGTTTCAGATGGGAAAGTAAATACAGTCTCTGCTACTCTACCTTGGCTAGGAGCAGAATTCTGTTGCCTTTTGAAACATAATTTATGTGCTTTGGTTTAGCAGTTAAATTCATTCTATTCAATTTAAATTTTTGTTTTGAGGCATGCTGTCATTTAATCACATTTTAACAAATCCTGACATTCACCATAGCTTGTATTGTTATAAAATATGCCCATGTCTTCCACGTTAAGCTTCCTTGCCTGCAACCAGCAAATGCCAGTCTCCACATCCTTTCTTCTCTGAGAGCTAGAACAAACAGCATGTGTTCATGAACTGCTGAAAGTGCCCCTAGTCATCAGATACACTCCTACTTTAGCTGGCCACTCTCTAAAATTGAGACCATCACCCTCACCAACGCTTAGGATGTCCATAGACCCCTTGGGCTCTAGGCAAGCCACTTAAAGCTCTGGGGCAGGGAGGGGGAGTTGATACTCATTTTTAAATCCAACATAGTTAACTTTCATGTGTTGGTAGATTTTTTAAAAATAATTTCCACTTATCTGAAGATTTTTTTTTGAGTTTTTCTCCTCTTTCCTAATCTTTGAATTTTTTTTTTTTTTTTTTTGCACCAGCCTATAAAGTGAAAGAAAGTGAAGTTGCTCAGTTGTGTCCAACTCTTTGTGAGCCCTTGAACTTGTAGCCCACCAGGCTCCTCCATTCATGGGATTTTCCAGGCAAGAATAATGGAGTGGGTTGCCATTTCCTTCTCTAAGAGATCTTCCCGATGCAGGGATTGAACCTGGGTCTCCTGCATTGTAGGTAGACGCTTTACCGTCTGAGCCACCAGGGAAGTCTATAGCACTTCTAAATAATTCAGACACTGTCCAATCCCACCTATGCTGTCCTGGGGTGGAACTTCATCTCAGAACCACTGGGGCTGTAATATACGTGTGATCAGTTGCCATTATAGTCCGGTGAGAGGCAGAACTCCATGAGCGTTCCTGTTTACAGGGTGGCTAGATATCATCCTGGCTTTGACGTACTACCACCATGGAACATTTAAACAAAAAGTAGGCTTTGAGTCTTGCTGCAACCTCACCCACCGTAGAAACACCTTCCCTGCACCTATTGCTCCATCTGGTTACTTACAAGTAACCAAAGGTCCTCTTGTCATAGCAGGTCTAGTAATTTAAGTTGCTGTTGTTGTTCTGTTGCTCAGTCATGTCCGACCCTTTGCGACCCTGTGAACTGCAGCACACCAGGCTTCCCTGTCCTTCCACTATCTCCTGGAGCTTGCTCAGACTCATGTCCATTGAGTCGATGATGCCATCCAACCATCTCATCCTCTGTCACCCCCTTCTCCTCCAGCCCTCAATCTTTCCCAGCATCAGGGTCTTTTCCAATGAGTTGGCTCTTTGCATCAGGCAGCCAAAGTATTGGAAGCTTCAGCTTCAGCATCAGTCCTTACATAAATATTCAGGGTTGATTTCCTTTAGGATTGATTGGTTTGATTTCCTTGCAGTCCAAGGAACTCTCAAGAGTCTTCTCCAGCACCACAATTCAAAAGCATCAATTCTTTGGTGCTCAGCCTTCTTTATCGTCCAACTCTCACATCCATACGTGACAACTGGAAAAACCATAGCTTTAACTATAAGGTCCTTTGTCAGCAAAGTGATGTCTCTACTTTTTAATATGCTGTGTAGGTTTGTTATAGTTTTTTCTCCCAAGGAGCAAGCGTTTTTTAATTTCATGACTCCAGTTACCCTGTGCAGTGATTTTGGAGCCCAAGAAAATAAAATCTGTCACTGTTTCCACTTTTCCCCCATCTATTTGCCATGAAGTGATGGGACTGGATGCCATGATCTTTGTTTTTTGAATATTGAGCTTTAAGCCAGCTTTTCAACAATAATACAAACTTTAAATTTCATTCTTGGGCTGGGTTTCCTGTCACACCTGCAGGGGGAAACATTCTAATGCTTTTCTCTTTTCCTTCCAACCTCTTTTATGACTCTCATCCCACCCTTTGCTGTGACCTCGCGGGGTGGAGGGGAAGGAAGGGCAGGAAGTGCTTGTATAACTTGGAATTCCGAGATGCTCTGGCATCAGCCCTCCCCATGAGGCAAGTCTTTTCATCCCTGAGGTATTCTTGTGGATTCTTCAATGACCTCCTAGTCTCTGGGGATCTCTTTGCAGCCTATCACCCAAGACTTCTTCCTCAGCCTCCAGGTGTCTGATGGAGCCTCAGAACTGTGGGGTTCTGAGCATTGGGGAGCCTTCTCGGTTGGGATACAAGCTGACCTCAGGCCAGCTTTCTCACTTGAGTGGCTGGGCCTGGGCCTTAGGAAACACTCGTGCCTTCCCTTGGTCACTTGGGAAAATAGCACCTGGGTCCAAACTGGGCTGATGGGAACCATCTTCTCGGTCCTGCTGCGCTTCAAGGCACATGCAGTGTGTGAAGGGTTTGCTCATGGTTGATGTTATTCAAACGCAGGAAGGTGGCAAAAATGCCAGGAAACAGAAATGTCTTAAGGGGAAGGGACAACCTGATCAGCTGGACACGTCAGTGAAGGTTCGGCCTCCCCTCAGGCCCAGAAACACTGCCCCATTGTAGGCCAAGTAAGATTTTGTTCCAGAATAGAAATGAAAGCATGTGCATACACCAGGTGGCTTTCAGGGCAACCAATAC
This sequence comes from Redunca redunca, assembly GCA_006410935.1. NCBI lineage: Eukaryota > Metazoa > Chordata > Mammalia > Artiodactyla > Bovidae > Redunca > Redunca redunca. The sequence goes on from SJYQ01014681.1 coordinate 24,380, forward strand.
AGTGTCCTTTGACCCATATTCATATCTAGAAACCTGAATGCGAGCAGAGGTTGCGAGGACTCCTCTGGACGCCACTTGTCTGGGGCTGACTCCCCAGATGGCTAAGCCACTGCACCCAGAACTGAAACCACTCAGAGGAATTTAGCACAAAGAGCTGTTGACCGAGGTGTCGCAGGGCGGGGAAGGGTGGCGTGGGGGTTGCCAGAGGAGATAAACAGAAGAGGGAAGTTATCAGGACTGAGTCACTAACCTGCCCAGCGGGTATGGCAGGTCATATTTGAGAAACTCAGAGTGGAGCTTGAAGGAACCTCCTGGAGATCTTTCAGTCTGCCCTTGGCAATCCCACTTGACTGTCACAGATGAAGACAAAACCAGATAATAATAACGGTGGGGGTGGGGGTTTAGTCGCTAAGTCATGTCCGACTCTTGGGACTCCATGGACTGTATAGCCCGCCAGGCTCCTCTGTCCATGGAATTTTCCAGGCCAGAATACTGGAGTGGGTTGCCATTTCCTCCTCCAGGGGATCTACCAGACCCACGGACTGAACAGGCGTCTTCTGCATTGCAGGCAGGTTCTTCACCAACTGAGCCCCCAGGGGAAGCCCCAATAATAATAATACCTGCATTTTTTAAAACTCACTTCCTTTTAGTGTAAGCGATTTCCTAGGTGTTTAGGAAAGACTGTCTTATTTATTGTTACCTCCTTTACTTCTCAGGACAATCCCACGCGGTAATTGCTCTCATTGGCTTCATTTTACAGATGAGAGCACGGAGACTCCGAGAGGTCCTTTCGCTTGCCCTGGCGCCCAGGCAGGAAGGGCGGCACCAGGAGGCAGGCCTGTGCACGTGACCCTGTGATTCCCCCACACCATCACACTGTACGGTGGACGAGCTCACTTGGAACCAGGTTTAAGATCTGCAAGGGCGGTGCAGACTTTTTCAACACTTCAGGTTTAGAGTCCATAAGCAGTGTCCTTGCTTTGGAAATATCAGATTGCAATGCCCAGGGTACAGTGTGAAGACAAGGCCACCAAGGGAAAAGCAGAGGTGTGAAAGCATGCCAGCCATATTCACCAGAGGCCCAGGGGTCCTGCAAATCAGTCCCTTTTGAGAAATGGAGTATTTCCTGCCATATCAGGAAGCAAAGATGTCACAGTCATTGACTCCAGTGTGAGTTCCTGGGGCCCAAGGGCACTCAGGGCAGAAGATCCCCTGGAGGAGGTCATGGAAATCTGCTCCAGTATTCTTTATTTATTTATTTATTTATTTTAATTGGAGGATAATTACTTTACAATATTGTGGCGGGTTTTGCCATACATCGATGTGAATCAGTCACAGGTACACATGTGCCCCCCTATCCTGAACCCCACCCCACCTCCCTCCTGTATTCTTGCCTGGAGAAAATCCCATGGACAGAGGAGCCTGGCAGGCTACAGTCCATAGGGTCCCAAGAGTCGGACACGACTGAGCGACTGACATTTCACAAAGCACATTTAGATCTCCTTACACTAGGGCACCAAGAATATCTGATTGCATCTCTGAGTCAGATTCCATTACACCAGTTAAGCTGTTTCCTATGCCTAAAAACTAGACTCTATTAATCCCTTCCACTATTTAACACTCGGGGTGCTTGTCATGATGGGGAAACATCCCTAAACCCAGGGATTGTGTTCATAGTAGGGTTAGTAAAACACACACACACACAAACACACACACCGTGACTCACACCACACGTGCCCCAGACCCCTGGGGCCCTGGAGGATGGGGTCAGTCTCCGAGGAGGATATCACACTGTAGGTTGTGACTGTTGTTTAAGTCGACACTTTGCAGGCCTCCAGAGAGGGAGCTGACCAGGCAACAGGTGTGAGACCAGGGGAAAGAAGGACGGCAATCTTGGCAATGAGGAGGACGGGCCAGGAGAGGAGAAGAGGTGAGAGGTCAGGGAGCAGACCCTTGAGGAGCGGGAAGGCCTGAAAGAGAGCACCAGTCTCTAGGAGGGACGGAAGCGACTTAGCTGCAGCAGCAGCAGTTGCTGCTGCTGCTAGGAGGGAAGGGCTCTGGACAAGGAAAGGCCTCTGCAAGGAGAGAGTGAGCTACACCTGAGAAGGGCTTGGGCTGGGGGATTTGAGGGGCAATGGGCAGGGGGATGACTGCGTGGTCATGGGCCCTTGACGGAACAGAGCAGATTTCAAGGGACAAAGAAAGGAGAACAGACCTCAGAAACTGCCCAGTGTTTGCAGACAGAGTGTTGACTATGGCCTCGGGTCTGCTGGTGTAGAATTTCCTATGTTCCCACAGTAACCCGCACCCCCATCCCGCCCTCGATGCCCCCACAGTGGAGCTGTGCATGCGCAGTCCACGCCACCGTTCCGCGGCATTCAAACACATCGCCCCCAAGCGTTCCAACCTCTCCGAAGGAACACCCCAACTCATCGTCCGCGGGACTCCTTGGGCCCTTAGCACGCCCTCCAAATGTGTTATTTTTGAGTCTGTGTTCCCACCAGATTGTGAGTACTTAAGTCGTGACTTCTTCATCTGGGTATCCCCTCAACAGCTTCCTGACCCCAAAGACAGTTGTTTAGATATTAACAGTAGTAGTTTGTCAACTCTTCCAAGATGGGAGTAAGTGGTAATCCCCGGCCACAGCCGAAGGCACGAGTGAAACAATGAACTCGAAAATCGTATTCACCTTGCGCCCTCTTGTGGAGAAGAAGGCAAAAACACTGTATTACTTCAGTGGCCCATTTCACCTTCTCCTCTAATTATAGTGACAATACAATATTGAGTTAAAATATATTTAAATACAAATATGGGCTTCCCAGGTGGTGCTAGTGGTAAAGAACCCGCCTGCCAATGCAGGAGAAACAAGAGACGCGGGTTCCATCTCTGGGTCAGGAAGATCCCCTGGAGGAGGGCACAGCAACCAACTCAGTATTCTTGCCTGGAGAATCCCATGCACAGAGGAGCCTGGTGGGCTATATAGTCCATAGAGTTGTAAAGAGTCGGATTGACTTAGGCGACTTAACACACACACACAGAAATACAAATATATCTTTCAATATTTAATTTTAATTTAACATTATCATACATTTAAATGATGATTCTAAATATAGGTATAATACAAAATTAATCATCTTTTCCATTTTATGATTTTGTAAGTATTGTTCACAGATGGGCCAGAAACTATTATGTATTTTCCTTCTGGCGATATCCTTGTATGTGCTTGCTCTTGGAAGATCATTACATTGCTTCATTTTTTATTTGCTTAGTTTTCTAGGTGTTGTCAACATTAATGGCCAGACTCTCTTGATGAAGCTGTAAGGGTCTCTCAGTATTGTTAAACAAATCTGGAACCTTCAACAATACTATTAAACGTTACTGAAACTGAGTAGGAAGGTGGGGAAAAATAAGTGAAGGAGATTAAGAGGTACAAACCTCTAGTTATAAAATAAATAAGCTACAGGGATAGAATATACAGCATAAGGAATATAGCCCACAGTTTTGTATTATCCTTGTGTGGGGACAGATGGTTACTAGATCTATTGCATAATCATTTCATAATGTATGTGAAAGTCAAATCACTATGTAGTAATACCTAAAACTAACATAACATGGTACATTAACCATATTTCAATAAAAGTTAAAAATAAATTAAATTTTTTATTTTTTATTAAAGTACACTTGATTTATAATATCATGTTAGTTAGCACAGGGACTCAGTATTTTTGCAGATTATATTCCATTATAGATTATTACAAGATAATGGATATGCTAAACAGTATATCCTTCAAATTAAAATACTTGAAAATAAAACTGACTGGAGCTATCCTCAGTGCCACCACTTAAAATGAGATTATTAACCCATCACCTGGTGCACAGCTAAAATCCCAAGATGCCACACTTGCTTACTTTTTTTCAGTATTTTGATGAATAGAAGTTCTGAATTTTAATAAGACAAAAATTGCCATTTTTTTTCCTTTTTTGGTTCGTGCTTTTAATGTCCTATTTTTAAATTTGCTCCCATTTCCTTACCTCGAGTATGTTTTCCCATGTTATATTCCAAAATCTTTATAGTTTTGCTCTTCACATTTAGGTCTAATTTCCAAGGTCTTCTACACTTGGAAATTATTTTTGTGTATGGTGTGAGATAAGGACAAAATTTTATTTTTTCTGTGTAGCTAATTAATTGATCCAACATCATTTATTAAAAAGACCACCCTTCACTCACCGTTCTGCAGTGCTATTTATGTCATCAAGTAACCATGTATGTGTGAATCTATCCCTGGAACTTTTAATCTGTTCCATCAATATGTTTATCTATTCTTACATTAATACCATACTTTTTTAGTTACTGCAGACTTTAAATACATCCTAGTAGCCAACAGAACAAGTCCCACCACCTTATTCTTCTCCTTTGAGTGTCTTGGCTCCTCTTCAAACAATTCAACATCAACAAGCCAATTAAAAAGTGAGCAGAGAAAAAAAAAAATGAGCAAAAGACCCCAACAGACATTTTCTCAAAGAATACATTCAGACGACCAACAGACATAAAAATATGCTCAACATTGCTAAGCATCAAGGAAATGCAAATCAAAAGCACTATGAGATATCACAATGGCTATCATCAAAAAGAACACAACAAATGCTAACAAATGCTGATCAAGATGTGGAGAAAAGGGACCCCTTATACACTGTTGGTGGGAAAGTAAACTGGTGTAGCCACCGGGGAAAGTAGTATGGAGGTTTCTTTAAAAACTAAAAACAGAACTACTGTGTGGTATCTGGAAAGATGGTACTGATGAACCTATTTGCAGGGCAGCGATGGATGGAGACGCAGACCGGGAACAGACTTGCGCACGTGGTGAGGGGGAGGAGAGGGTAGGGCGAAAGGAGGGCACAGCAGGGAAACATTTACCTTACCATATGTTAAACAAATCGCCAGTAGGAATTTGCTCTCTGACTCGGAGAACTCAAACCCGGGCTCTGTGACAACCTAGAGGGGTGGGATGGGGTGGGAGGTGGGAGGGAGGTTAAAGAGGGAGGGGACGTAAGTAAACCTATGGAAGATTCCTGTTGATGTGTGGCAGAAACCAGCACAATATTGTAAAGCAACTATCCTTCAATTAAAAATAAAGTTAAAAAATAGAGCTACTGTATGACCAAGCAATTCCACTCTTGGATATATATCTGGAAAAAAAAAACACTAATTCAAAAGTATACATGTACCTCAATGTTCAAAGCAGCATTATTTATAATTGCCAAGACACGGAAGCAAACGAAGTGTCCATCCACAGTGCCGTTTGCAACAACATGGACGGACTTGGAGAGCATTATGAAGTGCAGTAAGTCAGACAGAGAAAGACAAGTACTATATGATATCACTTACATGTGAAATCTAAAAAATTCCACAAAGTAGTAGATACAACAGGAAAGAGACAGACTCACAGATACAGAGAGAGAACAAAAAAATGGTTACCAGTTGGGAGTGGGAAGGCGAGAGGGGAGAATTAGGGGTTAGAGAGTAAAAGGCACAAACTGTTATGTATAAAATAAGCTGCGAAGATACATTATACAACATGGGGAATGTAGCTAGTACTTTATATGTAGAACACAATCTTCAAAAATTATCAATCAGTATATTGTATACTTATACATTACTTTGCCAACAAAGGTCCACCTAGTCAAAGCTATGGTTTTTCCAGTAGTCACATCTGGATGTGAGAGTTGGACTTTAAAGAAAGCTGAGTGCTGAAACATCGATGCTTTTGAACTGTGGTGTTGGAGAAGATTCTTGAGAGTCCCTTGGACAGAAAGGAGATCCAACCAGTCAATCCTAAAGGAAGTCAGTCTTGAATATTCATTGGAAGGACTGATGCTGAAGCTGAAACTCCAATACTTTGGCCACCTGATGCGAAGAACTGACTTGTTGGAAAAGACCCTGATGCTGGAAAAGATTGAACGCAGGAGGAGAAAGGGAACGACAGAGGATGAGATGGTTGGATGGCATCACTGACTCAATGGACATGAGTTTGAGCAAGCTCCAGGAGTTGATGATGGACCAGGAGGCCTGGTGTGCTGCAGTCTGTGGGGTCGCAAAGAGTCGCACACAACTGAGTGACTGAACTGAACTGAACGTATAATATTGTATATCAAGTATACTTCAACTGAAAGAAAAAAAACGAGTGTCTTGGCTTTTCTTAACTTTTCACTTCCATATAAATATTAATATTTTAATTTACGGAAAGTGAAAGTGGGCTTCCCTGGATAATTTTAGAGAGAACAGTCATTTTTACAATGTCAGGTCTTCTAATCCATGAACACAGGATGTCACTCCATCTACTTCAGTCTTTAATTTCTCACAATAATTTTTCCATTGGTTCCTAAACAATCTCATCTATGAGTTTTACATTATTTTATGGATTCTGTTGGATTTTTTTAAATTGTAAAATATACACGACAAAATGTACCATCTTAACCATTTTTAAGTGTATGGTGGAGTAGTGTTAAGTATATTCATATTATTATGCAACCAATCTCTAGAACTCTTTCTGTATTGCAAAACTGAAACTTTATACCAAATGACTCCCCCTACCCACTACCCCAGCCCCTGGAAACTACCTTCTACTTCCTGTCTCTATGAATTTGACTACTGTGTTGACTACACTCATATAAGTGAAATCACTCAGTATTTGTCTTTTTGTGACTAGCTTATTTCACTTAGCATTATATCCTCAAGATTCATCCAGGTTGTGGCATGTGCCAGAATTCCCTCCATTTTTAAGGCTGAGCAACATTCCATTGTATGTTTATGCCAGGTTTTGCTTATATATTCATCTGTTGTTCAGCTTGTTCAGCTTCCATCTTCTGTGAATAATGCTGCTATAAACATGGTTATACAAATATCTTTTTAAGACTCTGTTTTCAATCCTTTGGGGTATAAACTGACAAGTGGAATAGCTGTGTGATATAGTAGCTCTATTTTTAAAATTTTTTGGAGCTATACTATGTTATTTTAATTCTTCTATTATTATCTTTAAGTTATGGGGGAAAGTTATAAATATTAGAGTATATCTTGGAATAATTTTATGGTACAATATATTAATCCCAAAGTATTTTATATAGATTCTGGTCTATATCAAAACTGATGAATTTTTTAAAATTTTCCAAGTAATTTTGAGTAAATTTAACATGTTAAGGTCAAAGGCGATCTCTAGTCGGAATAGGTTGGGAAACACTGGATTCACTGAAATACTAAATTTGTAGCAAGAAGCAGATAATCAGTGCAGGAAGTGAGGAAGAGCAGTCAATCAGGACATATTCATTGCGTGTGTATTCATGTGTGGGTTTTTGGTGGATGATGCAGAAAAGGAATGAGACGTAGTCCTGAAAGAGCTCAGGATCAAGTGGACTGGGGTTGGTGGAGGAGCCGTGTAATGCATCAAATAAGGAAAGGAAATTTACACTCAGAACACAGTCAGGGCTAAACACGTGGTACAGTCAAGTTATTCAGAGACATGAGAAGAAAACATCATCATAGAGTAGGGGGACTGGAAGAAACTGGCAAAACGAGCTGTGTCTCAGATTTGAAAGTGTAAGAAGAGACACTTAAAAGTTCAAAGAATAGCCAAGCAGTGGCCCAGCGATATGAGAGAGGAGAGGCCTCTGGTTCAGATTCTACGTGCAGCCTTCTACAGCGCTTCGAACTTCCATACATCAATGAAAGAACTCTAGTTTGTCCTGTAACAAAATATGCTTTTCCATCTTAAAAGTAAAGTTCTTACCTTTCTCTCGAAACGTAGAAGTGCATAGTTTTAACAGGCACTATGCCCACCGCTGGTTATATTAACAAGTCCTCAAATTCAGGCAGAGTCCCAATGAATATTCTGCTACCATAAGAATAAATTGTAAAATTTCAGTTACCTGTATGTAAAATAAAACTGGAAAAGAGATAGGAGAACACCACAGTGTATTCAATAAACACACATATATGTAATAAGAACGTGAATGAAGCCATGCACTGGGGCTTCCCAGGTGGGGCAGGGGTAAAGAGTCCACCTGCCAATGCAGAGGAAACAAGAGACGCGAGTTCGATCCCTGGGTGGGGAAGATCCCCCAGAGTAGGAAATGGCAACCCACTCCAGTATCCTTGCCTGGAAAATCCCATGGACAGAGGAGCCTGGCAGGCTACAGTCTGTGGGGTCGCAGAGTGTGAGTGTGCGCGCGCGCACGCGTGCACACACACACACACACACACACTACTGCCATTGTTTCTGTGCTTTGTCATGAGGGTGTCAATGGTACCCATCTCTTCATTCTTCCATTTCCCAGTCCACATCACATTTTCCCCATCCTCCGCCAGAAATTCAGCTGGTTGAGGTTCATTACCTACTAGAGGGATCCAAACATTTACTCCCAAGAGGGTTTGAGTCTTCAGACCTGCCTTTCCTGGTTTCTGTAGTTTTCCAGTAACTTTCACTATTAGGCATGGAAGTACTAAGAAGCAGTCTCAGATAACTCTCTGGGTTTCAGACACAATCCTCCTTGCCTGCGTTGTGCAGTAGGAGCCCACGCTCAAGCACCCATCTAGAGTAACTCCCTCTCCCCCTTTTTTTGGCCAGTTGGTGGGTAGTATAAGAGGTTCATAAAGAAGTCAGAGTGCCAAAGAATTGATGCTTTCAAACTGTGGTGCTGGAGAAGACTCTTGAGTGTCCCTTGGACAGCAAGGAGATCAGACCAGTCAATCTTAAAGGAAATCAAACCTAAACACTCATTGGAAGGACTGATGCTAAAGTTGCAGCTCCTAAACTTTGGCCACCTGATGTGAAGAGCTGAGTCATTGAAAAAGACCCTGATCCTGGGAAAGATCAAAGGCAGAAGGAGAAGGGGATGACAGAGGATGAGATGGTTGGATGGCATCACCGACTCAATGGACATGAACTTGGGCAAACTCTGGGAGACAGTGAGGGACATGGAAGCCTGGCGTGCTGCAGTCCATGGGGTCGCAAAGAGTCAGACATGACTTGGTGACTGAACAACAACAACAAATAAGAGGTCTAAGCTGTCCAGGAGGCAATCTCACTTTCCAATTGAACCATTCTCCACTTTCAACTGAACCATTGTACCTGTGGTTGGAAACATCCCTCCCCTGGGACTAATGACTTCCAAACCAGCATTGCTCAAAGCTTCTGGGGAAAGAAGACCATTTCAGCATATGGGTTACACATGCATGTGGTCTGGCTATGGGAGAGAGAACAGCACAGAACAGTCCCTGATTCAAAGCGTGGAGCCCTCCCTATAAGACAGAATCCCATTGTTTTGGGGTGTTGTCTCCCAACTGGCACCACAACTGAATCGCCATTCCAACTTTCAATCAGGCCAACCGCTCCAGGTGATGGCGTGTGGTAAGACTATTTGACTCAATGGGAATAAGCCAATTATTCTATTTCTTTTGCTGTGAAATGAGCTCTTTGACGAGAAGTGAAGGTACACAGAGTATCAAGGTAGATAAAGCATTCTATAAGTACACAGATGGGGGGTGGGGCTCAAGTGCTACGTTCTTCAGTTCTCTGAAGGCAAATCCATATTCAGAGTCATGTATATTCCTTGGCAATCAATCTGCCTCCTCTATGAAGAAATGGGTCCAGGGTAACCACGGCCCCCAGGTGGCTGGTTGATCTCCCATGGGGAGGGATGCCATCAGAGACGCTTAGCGTTGACAGCGCTGTTGTCTCGCTGTTGACACAGTAAACGCTCAGCAGTAATGCTTGCCAGGTCAGTCTTGAGTAGGTAAGGTCCATATTTTTGAGCCCACACTTGCTTTAGAGCATGCCCGGGGGTGGCTGGGGTAAGCGACTGATTTGGACCGACTTACATATACAGATGTCATTCTGTCCATTTGATTATTCGGAGCCTCCTCTGCGGCGCAGTCATGACTCACTGGATAGAGAGGAGATGCGACACCATGGCAGTGGATCTTGCTGGAAGTCTTCCCTCTATAGAGTGCCACGGAGTCCCTCACTGGAGGCAATGTGGGGTGCAGGAGGGCTCTGCTACCGGGAGAGCCACAGGCTGAGCCAGCACACCAGGACCAGGCCGGGAAGCCCTTCCTTCTGTCTTAGGGAGAAGCCCTTTCTCCAGCGCCCCCTACTGCCAAATTGTAACATCACATTTGCAGATAAAGGGAAAACAGAAGGCCAATGTCAGGTTTACAGAGCAGGCAAAGGGTGATTTCAGTAAAACTGCTGTATGGCAAAGGTATTGAATCGGGTTGAATAGTGTCCTCCCAAAATCGTGTCCTTCCACCTGGAAGCTCAGAATGTGACTTTATTTAGAAATGCACAATTTTTGTAGATGTTATTAGTCAACATGAGGTCATATTGGATTAGGGTGGGCCCTACATCCCATGAAATCTTTGAAAGGAGATGAGACAAGAAGCTACATTTAGACGCAGAAAGAAGGCCATATGATGACAGGCAGAGATCAGAGTGCTGCAGAGATCCAGCAACCATCAGAAAGTAGGAGAGGCAAAGAAGGATTCTTTTCTAGAGCCTTCATCGAGTGTGACCCTGCCGACACCTTGATTTCAGACTCTAACCTCCAGAACTATGAGATAACGAACTCTTGCTGTTCATAGGCACCAAGTTTATGGTAATCTATTATGGCAACCCTAAGAACCTAATACAGCACCAAATGTCCAGTTTCAGTTTGTGGAGAGCCAACTCACAAATAAATACCTGGAGCCCATGCCTAGGGAGAGAGGCGAGAAGCAAGACTCCATGTGGGTAGAGTCAAGTAAACACCCAAGGACACAGCAGGCTTGGAAGCTCTGCTTTATCTCCATTTATCTTCCATTTATCTCCCTGTCACAGGACTCTACAGTCTTCCCAGACATGATTTTCAGTCCTACATGAAATGTAGCATCTTCATCTGTTAGCATTAAACTGTCATAAAGTCATTATGCTTTTATTCTAACGTATATACCTGCAGCGACTCTCTGACCTACTGCACTCTCCTCCTCCTGGATTACCTGTCTTCTCTGGTAACTATGCCTTGAAATCTGTCTGAACAGTCTTTGCTGAATTTCAGATTTAGCATTTTGGCTGTGTCCTTCATCTCCTTCAGATCTTACCACCCTGGACTCCCACAACCAGTATACATCATATTGCATATCATTTCCAGTTCACTCCCATAATCTCATTGCTAGCAGGAAATGGACCCATTTATCAGTTTGATTCTCTTCTTTTTCATTCATGTATTAATGGAGCATGAATTAAGTAGAGATCAGTGTCCCAGCTACCGTAAAGGGGACAAAGGACACAGGGAACACAAAGATGAACGGGACACACACCCTGCCTGACATGTACAGGAGTGAAATCGACATACCTTGGAAGATTCCAGCTTTCTACTGGGGCAAATGGGTGAACGGTGGTGACAGTCCAGGGAATAAGGAAGGAAAAAAAGCAAGTGTGAGAGGCCTAACTCATGTTTGGTTTAATGTGCCTGTGAGACAAGAAAGCAGTGATGTTTGATAAGCACTCAGCTCTGTGAGGAGGAGGCTCAAGATATAAATTGGAACTGATTAGTTTAGAGATGGCGGTTGAAATCTTACAGGTAGAAATAGATGAATTGGCCCAGAGTCTACAACACGAAAATTGCAGGAACCAAAGGAACACTCTTAACATGTGCGATTGCAGAGCAAGAGGAACCACTGTGAAGAGTGTTCAGAAGAAGGAAGAGAACCTGAAGACAGAGCAGTAATGAAAATGAAGGGCATAGAGTTCAAAGTGGAAGAAGTAGTTAATAATGTGAAATGCTGAGATGAGAACTAAAGAAAGTAAATTAGATTTGGCAACAGGGAAGACAAATGAGGAAGTGAGGGTGGAAGCCTCCATACAGAAGGCTCAAAGGGGAAGGGGAGTTGCAATTATATTTATTCTCTGTAACTGATGTCATAATATACATCATACACAAATTGGTCTACAAGACCTAGAACAGACAAGGGCGGTCTCTTCCCCAGCCCCTGCTCCCTAGGAATGCATCCACTTTCAACTCTTACAGCTGCATCTATGGGATTTACTTATGCTTTTAAAACAACCTGGGAGTACAGATATTTCCTTTTTATATTTCACATTAAGTATTATTGATTGGGGGCTTCTGGGATGGCTCAGCAGGTAAAGAATCCACCCGCAATGCAGGAGACACAGGAGATGCTGGTTTGATCTCTGGATCAGGGAAGATCCCTGGAGAAAGAAATAGCAACTCATTCCAGTATTCTTGCCTGAAAAATCCCATGGACAGAGGAACCTGGAGGCCTACAGGCCAAAGGGTTGCAAAGAGTTGGACATGACTGATTAAGCACACATGCACATTACTGATTAAGTTCACATTATGGAAGATAAGGACATAGCTCTCTTATACATCCACAAGCACCGTCAACACACAGAATTCCCCTCCCTTCAACCCCAATCCTCCCATATACTTCTAATACATATTGGTTAGATCAGAATTTAGTGCTTACATTACTGCTGCTGCTGCTGCTAAGTCACTTCAGTCATGTCCGACTCTGTGAGACCCCACAGATGACAGCCCATCAGGCTCCCCCGTCCCTGGGATTCTCCAGGCAAGAACACTGGAGTGGGTTGCCATTTCCTTCTCCAGTGCGTGAAAAGTGAAAGGGAAGTCGCTCAGTCGTGTCCGACTCATAGCGACCCCATGGACTGAAGCCTACCAGGCTCTTCCGTCCATGGGATTCTCCAGGCAAGAGTACTGGAGTGGGGTGCCACTGCCTTCTCCCTCACATTACTATGACTATATAAATATTATCCATAGCTAAGCTTTCTAATATACTATAATCAAATTTCTTGTGTACCATTTTGTCTACCTGGATCTAGTGATAAATGATAACATTGTTCTCCCCTCTCTGCTTAGCCTTCTATCTGCCTATCACTAATTCTTTGACTTTCAGCCAGAGGATAAATCTCAACATTGGAACATATCAAAACAAACACATGCAGTATCCATTGCACCCCTTTTCCCCCTTGAAGGCATGTTCCTTGAGCTCTCCATCCCTCAGCTTCTTAACTCCAGACTGACACCTAGGATCTCTTTTCATCCCCTCTTGGGAATTTGCTTAATTTCACCTATGTTGAATCCCATATCCATATCTTCTTACTTGGTTTACTCTTTGTTTGGTAGATTTCCAATAGTCTCCTGAAAAAGGATGCATGGGAGGTAAACTTTTTTATATATTCAGCATGCCTGAAAATGTTCTTTTTCTCACTTTGAATTCAGCAAAATGTTTATTTTAATTTATTATTATTTTAGCCACATCACTCAGCAAAGTCAAGGACCTTTAGTTCCTTCTCAAGGGCTATCAATATTCTGAGCCATCTCTTGTGAGCTGGAACCCCTACCAGGTGGAAGAAGTTAACTACAGGAAGACCAGACTGTACCCATGACATAAGCTGCCACAATTCCAAGAATTTGCCTCAAGGAAATGGAAACAAACTGACCCTGGAAGAACTGTACCTAAAATAATCAAGATGATGCTGGTCAGACCACCAGTGACCAATTTCAAGAGCACTGAACTGACTGTGCTGTGTCTGCATGTAGCCCCCTCCCTCTAAAAAAGCTCTTGCTCCCTGTTTGTCAGGTGGGGAGTTGGCTTTTGGATAGATGTCCACCCTCCCCCTCAGTTGCCAGCACCTGAAATAAAGCAAGTTTTCCTTTCCACCAATCTGACCTGTTTACTGGCTTTTGGGCAGCAAGCAGCCAGATCCCACCTTTCGGTAATGTATCCACCACTCTCTGGAAATCGTAGTTCCACTGGAAGCAAATTGCTTTTTATTTCTACAGCTAAATATCTTGATCTAACCCTTAGAGAAATATGGCAGCTTGTCTCTGACATACCTGGTTAAGGAAAAAAGCAGGTATGTTCACAGATGGAAACAGAGCCACACCAGTAAAATCTCCTAACCAGGTAGAAAGCAAATATTCTGGGATGAAGGACTGTCATGATGAAGGCAAATAAGAGTGGCTGTCTCTAAATGTTACTCAAAAGGGATTTCTCTCTTCCTTCACTGTGTTTCAGTTTAGTTCAGCTCAGTTGTGTCCAGCTCTTCGCGACCCCATGGACTGCAGCATGGCAAGCCTCCCTGTCCATCACCAACTCCTGGAGTTTACTCAAACTCATGGCCATTGACTCGGTGAGGCCATCCCACCATCTCATCCTCTGTCATCCCCTTCTCCTCCCGCCTTCCATCTTTCCCAGCATCAGGGTCTTCTCAAATGAGTCACCTCTTCGCATCAGGTGGCCAAAGTATTGGAGTTTCAGCTTCAGCATCAGCCCTTCCAATGACTATGCAGGACTGATTTCCTTCAGAATGGACTGGTTGGATCTCCTTGCAGTCCAAGGGGCTCTCAAGAGTCTTCTCCAACACCACAGTTCAAAACCATCAATTCTTCGGCACTCAGCTTTCTTTATAGTCCAACTCTCACATCCATACATGATTACTGGAAAAACCATAGCTTTGACTAGATGGACCTTTGTTGGCAAAGTAATGTCTCTGCTTTTCAATATGCTATCTAGGTTGGTCATAACTTTTCTTCCAAGGAGTAAGGGTCTTTTAATTTCATGGCTGCAGTCACCATCTGCAGTGATTTTGGAGCCCCCCAAAATAAAGTCTGTCACTGTTTCCATTGCTTCTCCATCTATTTGCCATGAGGTGACTGGACCAGATGCCATGATCTTAGTTTTCTGAATGTTGAGTTTTGAGCCAACTTTTTCACTCTCCTCTTTCACTTTCATCAAGAGGCTCTTTAGTTCTTCTTTGCTTTCTGCCATAAGTGTGTCATCTACATATCTGAGGTTATTGATATTTCTCCTGGCAATCTAGATTCCAGCTCAAACTTCATCCAGCCCAGCATTTCTCATGATGTACTCTGCATATAAGTTAAATAAGCAGGGTGACAATAAACAGCCTTGATGTACTCCTTTCCTGATTTGGAACCAGTCTGTTGTTCCATGTCTGGTTCTAACTGCTGCTTCTTGACCTGCATACAGATTTCTCAGGAGGCAGGTCAGGTGGTCTGGTATTCCCATTTCTTGAAGAATTTTCCACAGTTTGTTGTGATCCACACAGTCAAAGGCTTTGGTGTAGGCAATGAAGCAGAAGTAGATGTTTTTCTGGAACTCTCTTGCTTTTTTGATGATCCAACAGATGTTGGCAATTTGATCTCTGGTTCTTCTGCCTTTTTGAAATCCAGCTTGAACATCTGGAAGTTCACTGTTTATGTACTGTTGAAGCCTGGCTTGGAGAATTTTGAGCATTGCTTTGCTAGCATGTGAGATGACTGCAATTATGTGGTAGTCTGACTCTTTGCAACCCCATGGACTATACAGTCCACGAAATTCTCTAGGCCAGAATACTGGAGTGGGTAGCCTATCCCTTTTCCAGGGGATCTTCGCAACCCAGGAGTCAAACTGGGGTCTCCTGCATTGCAGGTGGGTTCTTTACCAACTGAGCTATGAGGGAAGCCCTCACTGTGTTTATCAGTAGCTTATGAAATTTATAGGGAGTTTAATATGTTTACACAGGAGAATCATTCAGATAGAGAGTACATTTGATATTTATTTTCACATAATCTCACAAAATGTCCAGTTTTGTGCTGTATGACTGTATGGTATTGATTAAAGCATCTCATTTAGCCTCTCATTCAGTCTACTGAAAATATCCCTCAAATGTCCACATAAGCCACTGTCAAACCTACTCATACTGTTTTCTTAAAAAAAACAAGACTTCCCCAATGACACACATGCACTCTTGTTAACATCCTCTTCAACAAACAGCAGCCTCCCAAATGTTTTCTAAATCTGCCTCCATCCTCTCCTGCTCTGCATTCGCTCATTCCTCCATCAGTTGCAGCCTGAATCCTTGCAATAGCTTCAGAGCTGGTCACAGTATCTTGAGTTTGGTCTCCCCGCAAACCATCTTTCACCTTGCCTTCAGAGAGTTCTACCTGAATTGCAGATATGTGTGAGTCACCCACTCAAGACCCTGCTTAAAATTTTACCTGGCCTGGCAAGTCTTTAAAAACTAGACCTCTGCTGACTTCTTTATCTGCATCCTCATTCGTCACTCACACCGTAACATCCTTCAATCCAACAAATTCTGCTCAGGGGACTTGCATGGTGGTCCAGAGGCTAAGACTCTTATGCTCCCAATGCAGGAGGCCCAGGTTCAATCCCTTCTCCTTAATCAGTTCCTAAAGGGAAAGAATCTGTACCTAAAAAAAAAAAAAAAAGAATGTATATATGTGTATAATTGAGTCATTTTGGCATAACTTTGTAAAGCAACTGTACCTCAAAAAAATAAAAATAAAAAGAATCTGTATCTTACATTTGAACTTCCAGTGTTCACCATGCATCTGGTATATAGTTATGTTGCAGGAAGGGGGACCCCTTCCAGGGCCCAAAACTGGGCTCTTGTCTAATACTCAGAAATGAATTGTCCGAGGAGACACATGTGCTGACAAAGCAAGAGATTTTATTGGGAAAGGGCACATGGGTGGAGAGCAGTAGGGTAAGGGAACCCAGGAGCACAGTTCTGCCATGTGGCTCGCAGTCTCTGGTTTTATGGTGATGGGATTAGTTTCTGGGTTGTCTTTAGCCAACCATTCTGACTTGGAGTCCTTCCTGGTGGTGCATGCCTTGTTCAGCCAACATGGATGCCAAAGAGAAGGATTCTGGGAAGTGGTCAGACAGGTGGTGTCTCCTTTTGACCTTTCCCGAAAACTTCCGGTTGGTGGTGGCTTGTTAGTTCCATGTTCCGTACCAGGACCTCCTGTCCTAAAACAACTCATGCAAATGGTTACCATGGTGCCTGGCCAGGGTGGGTGGTTTCAATCATTGTGCTTCCCCTAACAGCTTGCTCTACTGGGACAGTGTTCTTATTCATTACTTTCTACTCTACCCCCAAATGTTAAAGAAAATAAAAGGCAAACAAACAAACAAAAAAACCCTGCCCCTATCAAGTAAACTATTATCAACAATCTTTTACATTTGCTCCTTTAAAAAAAAAAAACAAACCTTTAGCTTCTTGGATCCAGCTATTTGGTAGAATCCTAGCTGATGAACTCACAGCTGACTTCCTGCCAAATTATACGGTTTTTCACAGTTTCTTATTTTCCTTGCAGCTTTTGACTGCTGTCCATTTTTTCCTTAAACCATCTTCTATGACTTCACACTATTGCCAAGCACTGCCCTTGAGGAACTGATTCAGAGTCCTCATTGCCTTGAGTTATTTAACCTACCTTCCACCACGATAAATACATCCCCTTGTACACTTTTGGGTTGTCTTTCTATTTGTGTTAGCAATTATCTCAGCAATAATCTTATCCCCTGAAATAACCCTGGAGAAGCAGGAATTTCTTCCAAAACAATTCTTCAAATTTAGTATCACAGTAGGTTAATTAAAATGTAAGTTTCAGAAATTCCTTGGCGGTCCAGTGGTTAGGACTCTGTGCTCTCACTGCCGAGGGCCTAGGTTTGATCCTTGGTCAGGGAACTAAGATCCTGCGAGCCCCATGGAGCAGCAAAGGAAAAAAAAAAAAAGGAAATTTCTCCCTAAACCCCCTAGATTTGGTATAGACTGAGTAAACCAGCCTTTGGTTCAAACTCCAGTACTAACATAGCTTTCTATTTTCTTTTTATTGGCAGCACCAATGCCACTTGTGGATCTTAGTTCCCTGACCAGGGATTGAACCCGGGCCCTCGGCAGTGAAAGCCCAGAGTCCCAGCCACAGGACTGCTGGAGAACTCTCAGGTTTGTTTATTGTAATTGCTGTTTTCCTCATACCAAAAGGGTTTTTCCCCTTGTTTTTGTCATTTATTTTCAAGCATTGCTGCCCTCTCTCTAATTCCCCACTTCCTTCTACAAGTATACTTCTGAGAGTCCCTAGAGCAAGTAGGTGGAAGACTGAGCCAATATGTGTGACTATTGCCTTACAAGGCTCATTTAGCCTGAAATTCATTTTTAAATTTACTCAAGATTATCTGAGGAAATATATACATATATATTGATGCCAAAATATGTATGTGCCTGCACGGGTTCTCACCTTTTCAAAGGCCATTGGGTTCCTTTGTCAAAGTGCTACCAGGTGAGGCAGGGAATACGACTTTATTCCAAGAGCCAGCTGACCCAGAAGATGGCAAACGAATGTCTCAAAACAACCATCTTGTTGAGGTCTGTATGCCAGGTTCTTTTATAGATCGGAGATTGGGGGAGGTGAGGAAACGAAGTGAAAAGGCCATTAGTCTTGCAAATATTTCCTAGAAGGGCAAGTGTCAGGCAGGGGATGTGTTAATTTCTTCCTTCCTACCACCTACAAATGGACAGGGATCTGAACAAAGGCCCTTTAGTTTAACAGACAGGCAGAGGGCCTATATTCTCTGAGGCAGGCCATTATGTATGATTATAATAACAATTGCAACGAAAAGCAAGTCAAACAATTCTAACAGGGAGTCAGAATTGGTTCTTCTCTGCAAACAAAAGTCTAGGTTGATGAGGGGGGTGGGGGGTGTCAATCAAGCCGATTCCTTACTAGGATGCTTCGGAGAAGGGCATGGCAACCCAATCCAGTATTCTTGACTGGAGAATTGCGTGGACAGAGGACCCTGGGGCTATGGTCCATAGGATCGCAAAGAGTGGGACACGACTGAAGCGACTTAGCAGGAACGCACCAGGATATTTAGAGCGCAGCCAACCTCAGGCGCACAGATGGCGTTACAGAAAGTTGTAGCGTGGAACTCACGTAGCGGTGGAACGCACAGGAGTCTCCTCCGTGACCTTGGCCAACTCGCAGAAATTATAAAATGGGAATAACCCTACTGGGTTATTGAAGAGCAAAGGAAATGATGTAAGTAAAAGTACTCTAAGAAAGTAATAATGCTGCCTTCTTTGAACGGGAGTCCTGAGCAGTTGGGTTCCCACCAGCTGGGAGTTTTGCTCTTCCCTCTCGGGCTGCCGGGGGCGGGGGCTTTCGCCTGTCTCCATGGCAACCACTCCGCATCCCGAGCTCCACCCCCTGTCCACCCCGGGGACCGGAAGCAACCAGTCAGGCGCTTCCCCGGCTTCTCCCCTAAAACGCGGGGCAGTCTTTCCCTGGCCGGAGGTTAGAGTTGAGGTCTCTTCGCTCTTCGAGGGTTCGAGGAGAAGCGACCATCACCCAGGGGGCGGAGAAAGGTCGCCCGCGGGCCTTGGCGCCACCTCCAGACAGCTCCCCCCACCCCTCCCACCCGCTCTAACCGGTCACTTCCTCTTCATACGCTTCACAGCTCCGTATCCCCGGCTACTCCTTCACCCCGCGCTCGCTTCCCCGGGGCCCCCAACCCGTCCCCGCACCTCCGGGCCTCTCACTGCGCGTCCGCGCTCCCCGTCTTCTTGTCCTCCCCCGGTACCCCGGGGCGCCCGACCCCCGACCCCAAAGCTAGACCTCCTCTCATCACCTCGCGCGCCCTTACCCGCCTTCCCGCGCACCCCTTTCCCCTGAATCCCCCTCTTGTGACCTCACCTAGTCGGTCTCCACCCGGGACAGGGGAGGAAGGTGTCCGGGGACCGTCGGGAGCCGGTTCATTAGAGGAGCTGTTTCCAAGAGAGAGTCGGTCCCTTTGAAAAAGGCCTCCGGATCTGGGGCTCTGGGCGCAGCCTGCCCTCCAGGGACCGGGTGTAAGGTATAGTTCAGGCCGAGGCAGAAAAAGGAAAGACGACCTCAACAGAAGTAGCTTACCTGTATTGAGGCAAGGAGGGGCGACAGTCGGCCTAACGACCGGGCTGAGCGCGGAGAGGGATCAGGGAGGCTCCATATTTGTAGGGAGGTTTGTGTAAGCGACAAGGGAAACGTTAATCAGGCGGGATGTTTGGGGTATACTTTAGTTGAGATGGCATTTGTAGTTGGGCAGGGGGTGATAAGTCTTCTGGGCAGGTGTAGGGGGTGGAAGGTTTCCGGACAGGGGGTGATAAGTCCCAGAAAGATGCAACCGGCCTGGAGCATCAGGGCGGGACCTAAAGTTCTGTTTTGTTTTCTCCGAAGTTAGATGATTCGGCAAGGGCCTTTGAAACTGTTGTTTTCTTTTCTAGGCCCAAAAGACTCCTTCACCGGGTTCATGGGGACCCTTGCGCGGTGCTGAGGGTTTGGTTTCCCGGGTGGAAATGAGCAACTGTGCATCTGGCA
This sequence comes from Redunca redunca, assembly GCA_006410935.1. Taxonomy (NCBI): domain Eukaryota; kingdom Metazoa; phylum Chordata; class Mammalia; order Artiodactyla; family Bovidae; genus Redunca; species Redunca redunca. The sequence continues at coordinate 44,609 of SJYQ01014681.1, forward strand.
CAGACTCGGCTCCTAGTGCAGGGGACGCGGGGTGCGTCCCAGTGGCCACGCCTTCGACTTCCAGAGGATGCGTTAAGCTTAGGGCCTTCCCCTAGATGGCGCCTGACACGTGGCCTCTAACGCCTCCTGTCGCTCAGGTCTCGACCGATTCTGCTCCGGCCTAGTATCATCTGAGTCTGCCGCTCCTTCTCTTCGCCGGGACCCGGCCACCGGCTCTGGACCCCGCGGCACCGCGCAAAGGGTGGATGGCCTGAACTTAGCCCCCAGCCCTGCTCCTTTGCTTTGGTCTCTGTTACCCACCTGAGCTTGCCCTGGCAGGTTCCTCATCTACCACTTGGAGATGAAAAGAACCTTACAGGGCTTCTGTGGGGATTTAAATACTGTAGTTGTTGTTTAGTTGCTAAGTGATTTCCGACTCTTTTGCGATCCCAAGAATTGTAACCCCCCAGGCTCCCCTGTCCAAGGGATTTTCCCGGCCAGAATACTGGAATGGGTTGGCATTTCCTTCTCCAGGAGATCTTCCCAACGGAGGGATGGAACCCAGGTCTCCTGCATTGGTAGGGGGATTCTTTACCACCGAGTCACTGGGAATTTTAATGAATTGGAATTTGTTAAGATTTATTAGAAGAGTGCTTGGCACCTAGTAAATTCTCTGTCATTGTTACCCTTTGCGGTGGGGCATTTCACTGTATAAAGTTGTATTATTTATTTGGTAACCTCCTTGTCTCTCTCCTGCTAGAGTATAAGCTTTATGTAGACATACCACAGGCTTTGTTCAGGTGACTACCATATCTTGAGTGCTTAGAAGAGTTTTTGGTGAAGTGGGGAAAAAATGGTAAAGAGGAAAAACAGGGGCACATATAACATTTCTAATTACTCGTCAGTTACTAGTGATACATATACTAAAATACTACTAAGGAAAGTGTCTCCCCACCCTCTTCCTGCTAACAGGCTAGTGATACTTGGAGTAATTGTTGCTCCGCATACATCACTATGTTGTCGGTGACCTTGTGATTTGATGCAGTTTTCTATAATTTATTTTTTAAGAAATTGTGAGATATTTTGCCACTCTTCCTTTGACCCCAATAAGTCAAGTCCTTGGGACATCTTTGAAGGAAATAATTTGAAAATTAGCATGTTTTTTTGGAAAATAGGCTCTTTTTCTGAAAATGTGCTTCCCAGCATCGTTTATAATAGTAAAAATTAGAAATAATCTATAATAAAGAGATTAAATAAGACATTACAGATAAGCAGTAGACATGAACATGAAAATATGGAAATACATTAAGATGGAGGAATATGCTTTTTTCCTCTGAATGATTCCTTTAATGCCAAAATAATATTGTTTTAAAAGTTAGTAACATCGAAAAAAAAAATCCATGCAAAGTAATGTCATGAGTCTATTCCTTTAGCAGGCTAAAAATAATTATTTGGCCCTTTGAGCCTGTCCCAGAGTCATAAATTTCCTCAGGCTTTCCTTATTTCTCTTCTCCAGAAGTTCCTTTGCAACCCTGACTGATCTCTTATTGTAATATGTTGTCAGCCTCCTGGGTATGATTTTCAGAATAAATTGCAAAGTATTCATGAAAGTGAATGCCTCTGAGCCCTTTGATTCTCTTTAAAGAAGGGAGTATTCTTTGAAAGCGTGTCTTCTGTTAAGATTAAGGATACTTTTGGTACAATCTTAACGTTTCTAATCTTAGCTGTGATGTTCTGAAAAGCATTTGTCTTGTTTCCACTTGCCTCTTGAATCATATTGACGGAGTGTCCGTAAGGAGAGTTTCACCTCCTTGAAGATTAAAGCCTAGCGGTCCCGAGCTATTCCCAGTCCAGATGTCTGCAAAATTGAGAGTCGTCAAAACTCCTCCCACAAACTTCAGGGGACCCTGGCTGCCTTGTGTTAATGAAGGCAGGCCTGTAATGTGGCCTCCGGCCGCCGCTGGAGCAGCTTCTCCGGGCGCTGGGCCGGCTCCGCGAGCTTTGCTGTCGGTGGCTGATCCCCGAGGCGCGCAGCAAGTGGCGGGCCCTGGGGCTGCTGGAGCTGGAGCAGTTCCTGGCCATCCTGCCCGAGCAGCTGCGGGCCGTGAGTAGCGCCGAGGGAGCAGCGAGGATGCTGTGGAGATGCTCGAGGAGCTGGAGAAGGAGCCCGATGGGGAGGCTGAACACCCGAGACGGCGGCTGTGGGAGGGCGGGGCCGGGCGCAGCCGGGCGCCCTTGGCGCATCCCTGAGGGCGAGCTCCCAGTACTCCACTCGGCACAACCCGGTGTATAGTGTGGCGAATGGACTCCCGGCTGAGCCCCAAATCAGGATGTGCCTCGACTTTTTTCTTCCCCTTTCCGGTGTCCCAAGATAGTTTCTTCTGTTATTTTATCCTCAAGTGTCAGCCAGATTCTCTTCTTCAGCCTCAGTGATACCAAACTCTCTCCAGGTCTTTTTTGGACAAAATGAGGACATGCAAAGAAAACTACCAACTTGTGAAATCCCTCAGGAGATACCATGTCACCAGCCCAAGCCCGCAGAAACGTAGCTGCGGTGGGCGTTGAAGAAGCTCTGCTCCTTCAGGTGAAATGGCGAGGGGGGTCGTGGCCCCATCATGTGATTAATTTATCATTCTAACGTCTGTTTATTGATACTTGTACTAAATCTTGCTTATTGCTACCACCATATTGAATTCCTCTCCTTCAGTTGCTCCTCTGTTCTCCCATAATTTCTTGTCTTTTAGGCCTCTCTTTTCTTCCAGACTTTCCTCAGTCTAAAGTATCTTTTTACCCCTACCTACCATTCTACCTTTTGCACAGAGCTTTTCATCTTTATCACTGACTGCCTCATCAGTATGTAAACGTCTTTGCCTTATGATCTCAGTGTTTTCTGTCTCACCTTCTCCATCCTCTAAAATCTCAGGTGGTTCTGCAGTAAAGAATCTGCCTGCCAATGCAGGAGATCTAAGAGACAGGGGCTCCATCCCTGGGCCGGGAAGATCCCCTGGAGAAGAAATGGCTACCCACTCCAGTAGCCTTGCCTGGGAAATCCCATGGAGAGAGGAGCCTGGTGGGCTGCAGTCCTTGGGGTCACAAAGAGTCGGATATGACTGAGCACGCATGCTCTACATTGAAGTTATATTGCAAACATGCTCTCTCAAAAATAATCTCTGCTCTATTCAGATCATTCTATTTCCTTTTCCTTCCCACTGAACAAAGAAATGATTACATTTTCTTTTCTGTGTACTATTTCAGATAGAGACACCAGAACTAAAAATGTGAAATCTGCTTTAAGACAAAAGACTTCTTCAGGCAAAGAACTGCATTACAAAGTTTCTAACACTCTTCAAATGAATGCCCCCCAGAGTTTCACATTTAGAAGAACATGTGAACAAGACAGAAAGTTTGAAAGAAGACAGGGAAACTGTCCTTGAAAAAAAACAACACTAAAATGTGAGGAATGTGGCAAAGTCTTTAGTCAGAGCTCAGCCCTTAATCTACATCAGAGAATCTACAGTGGAGAGAAACCTTATACATGTGAAGTGTGTGCAACGTCTTTCAGCTGAAGTACAGTCCTGATTCAGCATCGAAAAATCCATACTGGGGAAAAACCCTTCAAATGTCATGAATGTGGGAAAGCTGTTAGTCAGAGCTCAGTCCTTAAATTATACATGTGAAGTGTGTGCAGAGTCTTTCAGCCAAAGTACAGTCCTGATTCAGCATCAAAGAATCTATACTGGGGAGAAACCCTTTAAATGTCATGAATGTGGAAATCCTTTAGTCAGAGCTCGAATCTTTTCAGACATAGGAAGAAACATGCTGGAGAAAAAAACAGTCCCATCCGAGTTGTGCATTTACTGAGAAATTTTCCTTTAAGGGAGAAGGCGCAAGGCACCTATACTCCTTTAGTATAAATCGGTAGTTATGGTGGGCACCAGTTTCCTTTCCAAGGTTATTAAACCCACAGGAGAGAATGTGGAATATTTTCTGCCAGCAATGTTTACTTCCCTGCTTTTCAGTACAGGGTCAATTCAGATGTTTGAGATTCTAAAGCTATAGAGTTCCATCCCTCAGGTCAGTTCAGTTCATTCACTCAGTCGTGTCTGACTCTTTTTGACCCTATGGACTACAGCATGCTAGGCTTCCCTGCCCATCACCAGCTCCTGGAGCTTGCTCAAATTCATGTCCATCAAGCAAGTGATGCCATCCAACAATCTCATCCTCTATTCTCCCTTTCTCCTCCATCTCTAGTGCAGCTCTTGAAAAGATACTCTCAGTCACATTCGACTGTTTACATTATTAACACAAATAATAAACTAGTATGTTTCTTTTCAGACAAGTACATTTTCCCTGTTGAGAAGGAATGTGTGAGTTGGCATATAAATGGATATTCTCCATTTCATTACTTGAACATTGGAGTTGTTAGATCAAAGATTAAAAAAATTTCCTGGGAATTTTCTGGCCATCAGTGGTTAGGATTCACGTTTTCAGTGTCATGGGCCTGGCTTCAATCCCCTGATCAGGGAATTAAAATCCCACAAGCCACACTGTGCGGCCAAAATATAAAATAAATGTCCTATTCTATTTTCTGTTTTTGAATTGCTCAGACAGTCATGTCTGACTCTTTGTGACTCCATGGACTATAGCCCGCCAGGCTTGAGGAGACCAGAAAGAAGATGTACCTCAAGACCTATGCTGAAACGTCCAGGGTCATTGTTAGGAAGCAGGTAGTAAAGGGACTTTAATCATCTCTTAAGAAAATTCACAAGAACCTACATACTGTTTTGTTTACATTTTTAAAATTGAGGTATAGTTGATGTATAAAGAGCCTACATACTGTTTATGATACTAAGGGGTGCTAATATGCTAATTGTTTATCAAGTTTAGCCCAAGTCATATTAATTCTCTGGCTAGATAAACTAGCATCTCCTATTTATTAGGAGACCTAATTAAGTGCAAGATAACTCAGTACCCAGTGATGCCTTTTAAGGATTTGTTATTCTAAGATAATTCACATCACTGTTGGGTGGAGAAGTTCCAATTATTTACAATGGAGAGAATGTAATCTTGCAAAGTCTATGGCACAACCAAATGAAGAAGGACACTTCCCTCAAAATACATGATTAGAAAAAAATAATTGTGTAGAATTAAATATTTTTCTTGTGTAGAAAAAAATAATTATCTCCTTTACAATTTATATTGGAAATATCTCAGTGAAAGTATTAAGACAGCGCTACATGTCTTCAGGGAGGGGCATAACCATAAAGAGTGTCCTGATAATGAACAGTCTTCTGTGTGTGCTTATATAAAGCTGATGATCACCTTAACATAAAAAAGAAAGATGAAGAAAAGACAGTCCCAGCAAGGCTGGCGTGCATACGCACCTGGAAATGGGAACCACCTGGAAATGGGAACCGTCAACAGCTGCTGGCTCTCCTGTGGAGCTCTTCACACCCTCTGTTCTGGCCCGAATCGGCTGTGAATGTGTTTCAGGCATCACAGGACAACCTTTTCTGGGCCTTTCTCATCATTCTTAGTAAGATGAGTTTCTAGACAATTTAGCATGTGGTAAGACTTTGGATTTTTATGTTCTTGTACAAATGAGGAAATCACTGAAGTTCAATTTACAGAGTCCATTGAGATATGCCACATTTAATTCAGTTGGAGTCTCTTGTTTAAATGACAGATAAGTTTTTTTAAATTATTATTCTGACAGTATATAAGATAATGTCCCCCTTGCCAGGGATTCTTGCTAGAATTCTATATACATTACAAGAATACATGGACTGGGACTTCCCTGATGGTCCAGTGGTTAAGAATCCACCTTCCAATGCAGAGGATGTGGATTTAATCCCTGGTTGGGGAGCTACCAGGATCCCACATGCCATACACTGGCCAGGGCAACTAAGTCCATGTGCCACAGCTAAGACCCAACACAGCCAAATATAAATAAATAAAAAAATATGGATTGTTGTGTCTCCCATGGTGCCACAGTTACCAACTATGGAGACAACCATGAAAAATAAAAGTCTTTGGAAGGAGAAGGGAAGAGAGCTCATGGAGAACTTTGTTCCTCATTAAGTATAAACATTTCATTATCAGAAAATCCAGCTATATTCAGTGCTTGGAGTAACTCTGGAAACAAATGTGGGAGTACCTGCTCTGCTTAGTTAGAATCTTGATAAATAAGATTAGTAAGGGGAGAGGTGAATATAAATTTTAATTTTAGAATTTTCTGTTAGGGTCATACTTTGTAGCTTTAGTAAATATGCATAAATACTGAGTTTGTATATTTTCATTTATTAAAAACACAGGAATCTTTATTTGGGTCTCATGCTTTTTGTAATTAAAGAGAGGAACAAGCCATCTATTAAAGCAGCAAAAGATATATATATTGTCAGTTACTGCTTAATCATAAAAAGAGTTTTTTTGTGAATAATACTCATAGTACTCAGAGTACTATGTGAATAAAAGGACAGAATCTAAATCAAGTATTCTGAGGGAAGTGTCCTTCACTTGGTTATGCCATAAGCTTTGCAAGATTACCTTCTTTTCATTGTGAATAATCTGAACTTTTCCACCAGAAAAGTGAAGTGAATCACATCCTCTTAGAATAATGAATCTTTAAAGGGTGTCACTGGGTTCTTTGAATTATCTTGCTCCTATTTAGGTCTCCTAATAAGTAGGAGGTGCTAGTTTATCTAACCAGAGAATATGACTTGAACTAAATTTGATTTTAAAAATTACTAGCATCCCCATCAAACTGATTAATTCCCACAGATAGTAAGCACTCCAAAATGAAATTGGATGTTTTTAGAATTAATTTCACTTCATCTGAGTCTTCATTATTATCTATAATCCTATGTTCTTCCTTCTCTTCTCCAGTTCTCTTCAGTGACCAGCTCAGATGTTTGCCACTACCCTTGAAACTTTCTGTACCAGGAATGCTGGATACAAAATCCAGCAAATCTTCTGGTGGCTTAAACAAATTAGACTCTGCAACCAGAAATCTAGGGGCAAGCTGCTGCTGGCTATCAATCAGCCGCTGAACAATGACTTCTCTGGCTGCTGTCTCTGCACTTTGGGCCTTTCCTTCATGCTTACTTTCTCAGATAAGAGGGGTGCTGTCCCAGCTCTGGAATGGCATCTGGAGTCAAGTCAGGGAGAAAGAGGAAAGGGGGCTCCAGCCATGGCCATTTCCATTACCAGAGAAAAATTAGCTTTCTAAGAAGCCCCAACAAAATTCCACGTATGTTCCCCTGTTGCAAGTATGTCTGGTAAAGCAAGTGTTTTCAACCCCTAGGGTTGAAGCTCCAATACTTTGGCCAAGTGATGCAAAGAGGCAACTCATTGGAAAAGACTGCGATGCTGGGAAAAGATTGAAGGCAGGAGGAGAAGGGGACTATAGAAGATGAGATGGTTGGATGGCATCACCGACTCAGTGGACATGAGTTTGAGCAAGTTCTGGGAGTTGATGATGGACAGGGAAGCCTGGCGGTTGCTGCAGTCCATGGGTAACAAAGAGTCGGACAAGTGGGAAGATAGCATGGTGCTGGGGGTTGGGAACCAATTGTGTTGAAATAGTGTCCGCCATACTCCTCCTTGGCCACTTAACTTCTCCTGAGGACATGGCTATGATTTTGCCTCCTTCACTACAAAAAAAAAAAAAAGTGAGAAGCCCATCAAGGTTGTCAGCTTAGCTGCATCTCCCCCATCATCTCCTCTCCCCTTCTTTCAGGATGAAGGAGGGTGTGCTCTCTTTTCTGGTCCCTCACCGTTCTTCCCCACCTCTGAAGGATGTTGGCTGCCATCAGTCAGTTTTTCTTATTTCTGCATCCTTTTGCCCCCCCTTCTGGATCCATCTCTTCAACATTGAAAACATGCTGAATGAACTCCATTCTCCTCCAGTGTATTCTTAAAAAGTCAAGATGGTGGCTAATCCCTGAGTGACAGGGAGCAAATGGCCCTTAGTTTTGTCTCCTTCACATGCATTCATCTCTTTCAGCCACGGTGATCTTTCTAAAATATAAACTTACGTCACTTTTTTGCCTAAAACACGAGTCCCATTGCTTTATTATAAAGTCAGAACTCCTAAACAAAGTGTTTGAGACTCGTCATGATCTGACTACTGCTTATCATTTCTGCTTTCTCTCTCTTGTTACTACGTCTTTAATTCTCTATGCCAAACACATTTTTTAAATTATTTATTTTAATTGGAGGCTAATTACTTTACAATATTGTAGTGGTTTTTGCCATACATTGACATGAATCAGCCATGGGTGTACATGTGTCNTAATGGCTGAGTAATACTCCATTGTGTATATGTACCACAGCTTTCTTATCCATTCATCTGCTGATGGACATCTAGGCTGCTTCCATGTCCTGGCTATTATAAACAGTGCTGTGATGAACATTGGGGTACACGTGTCTCCTTCAATTCTGGTTTCCTCGGTTTGTATGCCCAGCAGTGGGATTGCTAGGTCATATGCCAAACACATTTTGGATTAGAAGTCTTTCTCCTACCTCTGGGCCTTTGTATGTATTCCTTCTAAACTCTTATCCAGCTTCTATACTTTATCTAACTCCTGTATGTTCTTCAGATTTTAGCTCAGATGCCACTTCTTCCAGGAAGCTGTGACACCTTAAGAGCTGGTTGGGACCACCTCCACACCCTTCTGTTGATTCCATAGCAATCTGTTCTCACTCTGGCATCACATTTATCCCACGAAATAAAATATTTTTAAAATATTGAAATGCACTCAGGGGCTTCCCTGGTGGTCCAGTGGTTAAGAATCCACCTACCGGTGCAGGGGACACAGATTCGATCCGGGCTCTGGGAAGACCCCACATGCCATGGAGCAACTAAGCCCTTTTGCCACAACTGCTAAGCCCACACTTTAGAGCCTGCAAACCACAACTAATGAGTCCATGCCCCACAGCTGAGGCCCAAAGGCCTAGAGCCCACGCTCTGCAAGTAGAGAAACCACTGCCGTAAGAAGCCCATGCACCCCAGCTAGAGAGTAGCTCCTGCTTTCTGCAACTAGAGAATGCCTGCGAGCAGCAAGAAAGATCCAACACAGCCAAAAAAAAATTTTTTTTAAATGCACTTAGCCATAAAAAAAGAACAACAATGCCATTTGCAGCAACACGGATAGACCTAGAGATTGTCATACTGAGTGAAGTCAGAGAAAAACAGGCAAATGATATCACTTCTATGTAGAATTTAAACAAATGGTACAAATGAACTTATTTACAAAACAGAAAGAGCCACAGATGTCGAAAACAAACATGGTTGCTGGGGAAAAAGGGAGGGAAGGATAAATTGGGAGATTGGGATTGACATATATACTTTACTGTATGTATTAATAAAACATAACTAATAAGGGCCTACTGTATAGCACAGGGAGCTCCACTCATTACTCTGTAATGACCTATATGGGAAAAAGAATTTAAAGAGGAGTAGATATATGTATATGTATAACTGATTCACTTTGCTGTGCACCTGGAACTAACACAACTTTGTAAATCAACTATACATCAATAAAATATTTTAAAGTAAAATATCAAACTGCAAAGATAGCCCAAGGCAGAGGACAGTGAATGATACTTTGAGAAGAAAGAAATTTGTGAGAGAGCAAAACAAAGAAAAAGTAAAAGCCCTTCTGATCCTGGGAATGGTGAGACAAAGAGGTCAGACACAGATGTTTTACCTCTGCAGAAGTGCTGGAGGGGGCTGGGAGAGAGTTTGAAAGGGGAGGAAGCTGGTCTTGTCACTGAGTGCACTGGGAAAACAATTACTCAACAGACTTCCTGTGCTCCAAGGTTGGAACACTAAAACGGCAGTATGGAGTTAGCAAAGGGTCTCTGCCAGCTACCATGTGATTTAGAAGATGTGTTACCATTCCCCATGCCTGATGGGGACCTTGGAAATTAGCTGATCGAAGCAACAGGAGAGCTGAGATCACAAAGTAACTTTGTGGAACCTGTACCCAGAGCTGTAAATCTGAGCCACTCCTTAGAAGGGTGGCTAGGACCCAAGTGAAGGCACACCACCAAGGAAGGGGTACTGGCCTCCTGCCTGGCCTGAGGAACAGAGCACTTGCTGCTGCAGGTTTGATGAGCAAGCACCACAGCAGACCAGCTGCCCAGAACAGAAGCCAGAGAAGAGGAGGAGGATAGCAAGGCTACCCGAGACCCAACCCACAGCACCACCTCTCCACAGACCTCCCAATGGCGGAGAAGGACAGAGGGAGAAATGGCCATGAGAGGGAGTTGAATTTAAAATGGACTGAATAATTTAATTCAACTCTCACCATCACACTCCCTACCCAGTGGGGTGGGGATTCAAGAAGCAAAACATCAGCTATAAAAGATAAGCTCCATTTTTTTTTTCTTGCAATGTGATAGACTTTTATCCACTAATGGATACTATATCTACTTCTGTATTGACTTCACTGTTTTATGTTTCTTGAGAACATGAGATACTTCATTTACTGCTGTTTCTCAAGTGTCAGAAAGAATGCATGGCCCATAATAGGCACTCAAATATTTGAAAATCATATATCTGATAAAGGATTAATATCCAGAATGTATGAAGAACTCCTACAACTCAACAGAAAAAGAAAATAACCAAACAACCCATTTCAAAAATGGGCAAAAGACATGAATAGACATTTCTCCAAAGAAGATATATAAATGACCAATAAGAATAGGAAAAGATGTTCAGTATCACTCGTCTTCTGGGAAATGTAAATCAAAGCCTCAATGACATACTATCTCACACCCATCATGATGGCTGATTAAAAATACAAAAAAATAACAAGTGTTGGCAAAGATGTAGAGAAGTTGGCACCCTGGAGCATCACTGATAGGAATGTAAACTGGTACAGCCACTGTGGAAAACAGCTTAGAGTTTCCTCAAAAAGCTAAACATAGAATTACCATATGATCTGGCAATTCCACTCCTAATATAGACCCCAAAGAGTTGAAAGCATGGACTCAAACAGATACTTGTACACTTATGTTCATAGCAGCATCATCCACAATAGCCAAAAGGGGGAAGCAACCCAAGTGTTTGTCAGTAAATCAACAGATAAGCAAAAGTATACTATATACATACAGTGGAATATTATTTAGCCTTAAAAAGCAATGAAATTGTGACACAGGTATCCCCCACTCTTCAAAAGTTCACTTTACACTACTTCGCTTTTACAAAAGACCTACACCAGTACAGGTTTCTCCCGCTATCTGAAAGAAGAGTGCTCCTCTGAAAACTTTCATAGGCTGAAATGGTGTAAAGCAAAGAAGCAGTTACCTTAGACACAGTTCAAAGTTACAATAGCTTGATGCTGAGATGCTGAGGGTAGTTCTCCAGGAAGGAGCTTCGTGGTGGCACTCTCGCTGCTTGGGTTGCTTGCGGCAAAGCAAATGCTGAAAGCTATCACTGCCTTTTTCTTTGAAAGTAAAAATCCTCCTCAGATTTATTTCAATTAGTAAAAACAAGTACAGGTAGCCTCTGTGTTTTGAAGGTTCACTATATCATTTCACTTTTATGAAAGACTGATGTTGCTACCTGTTCCCTGGTGGCTGGTAAAGAATTCGCCTGCAATGTGGGAGACTTGGGTTCGATCCCTGGGTTGGGAAGATCTCCTGGGGAAGGGAAAGGCTACCCACTCCAGTATTCTGGCCTGGAGAAATCCATGGACGGTGTAGTTCATGGGGTCACAAAGAGTCGGACACGACTGTGTGACTTTTACTCACATGGAGACAGCATGCATCCTGAACAGCAAGACTGGCACCACCAAGCCCCTTCCCTGGAACTATACTCAGCATCTCAGAATCAAGCTGCCATAGCCTTGAACTATGTCTGTGAGCATCTGTGCTTTATCTTGATTGGGTTCATGTATCCCTGGTGGCTCAGCAGTAAAGAATCTGCCCGCAATGCAGGAGACCCAGGTTCAATCCCTGGATGGGGAAGATCTCCTGGAGAAGGGAATGGCTACCCACTGCAGTATTCTTTCCTGGAGAATTCCATGGACAGAGGAGCCTGATGGGCTACAGTCCATGGGGTCGGTCGCTCAATATGTGACTGAGCACAATACACCAAATCAGCTTCCAAAAGATTTCAAAGAAGCTCCCTGCTTTGGGGTAGTGGAAGAAATTTGTACAAGCGGCAACAGTGCTGAACCTTGAAAACACAGTGAATGAAATAAGCCGGATAAATAAAGATGAATATTGTATGATTTTATTTATATGAGGAATCTAGAATAGGCAAATTCATAGCATAGTGATTACCTGGACTGGGTGGGGGAAGAGGATTGAGGAGTTTTTAATGGGTACAGAGTTTCTGTTTGGGGTGATGAAAAAGTTCTGGAAATGGATAATTGTCGTGGTTGTACAGCATTATGAATGTATTTAATGCCACTGAATTATACACTTAAAAATGGTTAAAATGATAAACTTCATGTTTATTTTACCACAGGAACGTTGGAGGAGACAAAAGGGAAGACTTTTCTATATTTCTGCCCTAATAGCATTTACAGTTTATTTAAAAGAAGAAGAAACTCTGTAGACTGTCAAAAAGTAGATCATCTGGAAGATAAAATCCAGACAGGTGTTTGGTGAAGGTTCTGACTAAGAATCTTCTCTTTGCCACTAACACTTAGGACAGGCCATGATGAGACTGTTCCAGCAGCCCTAAAAGATTTGTTTTTACTTTTTTGACCACTCTGTGTGGCATGTGGGATCCTAGTTCCCTTGACCAGGGATCAAACCTGTGCTCCTGAATTGGAAGTGCAGAGATCTAACCACTGGAGTACCAGGGAATTCTCAGTCTTAGAAGATCTGAAAGGATTATAAAAGCAATAAGTCCTGGATGGCTAGTAAATAATATTGTTTCATAATTTCTATAAAGCTATATGCTAAATAACTATAATTACTATTATATGCTAATTATTTGGGCTTCCCAGGTGGCTCAGTGAATAAAGAATCCACCTGCAATGCAGGAGATGCAGGAGACGTGGGTTCAGTCCCTGGGTCAGGAAGATCCCCTGGTAGAGGGCATGGCAACCCACTCCAGTATTCTTGCCTGGGGAATCCCATGGACAGAGGAGCCTCATGGGCTACCGTCCACAGGGTTGAAAAGAGTAGGACATGACTGAAGTGACTGAGCACATGCTAATTATTTACTTTATTGATTCCTGACATTTTAACCTCATGGGTGTGTCTTATTATCTGGATCTCTTAATCTTACTCGTTTGAATTTGAAGATTGGCTAAGATTAACTTGTTTGTCTTCAGATGGGAGACTGATTTTATTCAAAGTCTATAATGACATGGGGTGGCAGCTAAAATAAGGAACTCTATTGTTAGAGCTAATGATCAGCTGGATAGACATCTACCGTCTTTTCCTATATAGCTCTGCTGGCTCCAGTCTATTGAAGAAGGACTTGTCAGGATTGTAGGTAGAATATCTCCACTTGGACATGTCAGTGAGGCTGAATCAGAACTGAATTAGTCCACTAAATGTTGCTTTTGATTCATCGACTCTTTAGCAGTCTTGCAACCCAGGTGGTTTTAGTTTGATTTCTTGACAGTCATTCAACCACAAATGATTAGTATAGGCCAATAATGATGATTCCATTCCACCTGCAAGTAATTTTGATTTTGTTGTTGTTCAGTCCCCAAGTCATGTCCAACTCTTTGTGACCCAATGGACTGTAGCCCACCAAGCTCCTCTGTCCCTGGGATTTCCCAGGGAAGAATACTGGAGTGGGCTGCCATTTCCTCCTTCAGGGGATCTTCCCAATCCAGGGGTCAAACCTGCATCTCTTGCATTGGCAGGTGAATTATTTGGGCTACCAGGGAAGCCCAGTTTTGATTTAGGCATATCACTCAATTTAGGCCAATGAGACATTAGGGAAAGCCTGCTGCCTAGCTTCTGGAAAAGTTTGCTTTCTTCTAAAAAAAGAGACATAAAAAAGAGATGATACTTTTCAGTCTCCAGTTGTTCTTGTGACTGGTTATGACGGCAGACAGTGCAGGAAGAGCTGGAGGACGCAGCTGACCCAGGTGGACGGAGGAGCTAATACTACAGATAAGCAGGACTAAGCCCTAAGGTACCACCTTTCATGTACTTACACTAGAAGAGACAAAAGACTGTCAGAGTAAAAACCAGAAGATGAATTTAAAACCAAAATAAGTAGGAGAGAGAGAGAATGATAAAAGTAACAAACAAGAGACTCTGGTTCTAGGCAAGATGGATTAAGCATCCTCCAACCCTGTCTCTTTCCCGAGAGAGTCCCACAGTTGTCCAGTCGCTCAGTCGTGTCTGACTCTTCGCTACCCCCTGGACTATACAGCACACCAGGCTCCCCTGTCCTCCACTATCTGCCAGAGTTTACTTAAATTCAAGTCCACTGAGTCAGTGATGCTATCTAACCATCTCATCCTCTGCCACCCCTTTATCCTTTTGCCTTCAGTCTTCCCGAGCATCAGGGTCTTTTCCAATGAGTTGCCTCTTCCCATCAGGTGGCCAAAGTCCCAGAGAATCCTGGACAAAGATCACAGAGTAGCTCCCTGAGGACTCCTCAAAGTGAATAATAGAAAGCAGACTGGGGAAGAAGAGTAGAATTTCAAGTTCCACTGAATTTTACCCTTTTTTCCCCTTTTTTGTATCACCTGGCCTAGACTCAAAGGAAGCCTGAAACTCAGAAGTGCCCACAGAGAAGCCCAAGGGATGGGAAAGGGGTTCTTAAGGGTCAGAGAGCGTAAGGGAAGTTCCGTATCTTTCTTTCTTCGTTCAACTCCTCTCCCTGTGACAGTGGAGTAAAGCAGCATAGCAATGACACAGGATATGGGGCAGGCACTTGGAGAGAGAGAGGAGCACTTCATCTGCTCAGAGGAGCTCTGGTCCCAGAAGCTTGGTGCTAAACCCCACTGCTTTTATTTATTTTTAAAATATTTGTGTATTGACTGTACTGGGTCTTGGTTGTGGCACACAGGATCTTTGATCTTCTTGGGACATGTGGAGTCTTTAGTTGCAGCATGCACACTCTTAGCTGTGGCACAATGGATCTAGTTCCCTGACCAGGGATCAAACCCAGGCCCCCTGCATTGAGAGCTCGGAGACTTAGCCACTGGACCACCAGAGAAGTTCCAAGGAATAAAATTAAAAAATGAATAAATTGGAGTTCATCAAAATTAAACCTTTTTCTCTGTCAAACATTCTATTAAAAGAAGATATAGAGATATAATTTTTAATCATGATTTTCCAGATTCATTCTTTATGTACCAAATATTGGTTTTAGCTCAATATTTTTTTAATTAAAAATTCAATTTATTCAAACTAAAAAAATCATATATATTAGCTCCAGCTGCTATAACAAAATATCATACACTGGTGCCTTAAATAACAAATTTGTTCTTACAGTTCTGGAATTTGGAAAGTCCAAGGTGAAAGTGTCAGCTAATTTGGTTCCCTGTCACCCTGCTTATTAACTTATATGCAGAGTACATCATGCAAAATGCCGGGCTGGATGAAGCACAAGCGGGGATCAAGACTGATGGGAGAAATATCAATAATGTCAGATATGCAGACGATACCACCCTTACGGTAGAAAGTGAAGAGAAACTAAAGAGCCTCTTAATGAAAGTGAAAGAGAAGAGTGAAAAAGTTGGCTTACAACTCAACATTCAAAAAACTAAAATCATAGAATCTGGTCCCATCACTTCATGGCAAATGGATGGGGAAACAATGAAAACAGTGACAGACTTCATTATCTTGGGCTCCAAAATCATTGCAGATGGTGACTGCAGCCATGAAATTAAAAGATGCTTTCTCCTTGGAAGAAAAGCTATGACAAACCTAGACAGCATATTTAAAAGCAGACATTCCTTTGCCGACAAAGGTCTGCCTAGTCAAAGCTATGATTTTCCAGTAGTCATGTATGGATGTGAGAGTTGGACTATAAAGAAAGCTAAACGCCTAAGAATTGATGCTTTTGAACTGTGGTGTTGGAGAAGACTCTTGAGAGCCCCCTGGACTGTAAGGAGATCAAATCAGTCAATCCTAAAGGAAATCAGTCCCGAATATTCATTGGAAGGACTGATGTTGAAGCTGAAACTCCAATACTTTGGCTACCTGATGCGAAGTACCGACTCATTGGAAAAGACCCTGATGCTGGGAATGACTGAAGGCAGGAGGAGAAGGGGATGACAGAGGATGAGATGGTTGGATGGCATCACCAACTTGATGGACATTAGTTTGAGCAAGCTCCAGGAGTTGGTGATGGACAAGGAGCCCTGGCGTGCTGCAGTCCATGGGGTCACAAAGAGTCGGACACGACTGAGACACTGAACTGAACTGAATTTGGTTCCCAGGTGGGGGCTCTCTTCCTGGCTTGCAGATAGCCATCGTTATCCTTTGTCCTCACATTGTAGAGAAAGAGAGGAAGCAGCGCTGTGTGTCTCTTTTATAAGGGTACTAATCCCACTCTCATGACTGTATATAAACTTAATTACCTCCCAAAGTGCCCAGCTTCAAATACTATTACACTGTGAATTAGGGCCTCAGCTAGTGAGTTTGGGAAGTGGGCACAAACTTTCAGTCCATAAAATTATATGACCTAGCAATTCCACTTCTAGATATTTACTCCAGAGAGATAAAAACTAATGATCACAAAGCCTGTCCATTAATATTTATAGTGTGCACGTGTGTTAGTCACTCAGTCGTGTCCAACTTTTTTGCAACTCCATGGACTGTAACCCCAGGCAACCCCAGGCTCCTCTGTCCATGGAATTCTCCAGGCAAGAATATTGGAGTGAGTAGCCATTCCCTTCCCCAGGGGATCTTCCTGACCCAGGGATCAAAGCCAGGTCTCCTGCATTGCAGGCAGATTCTTTACTGTCTGAGCTACCAGGAAAACTTTATTTAAAATTGCCCAAATCTGGAATTAACCCAAAAGACCTTCAATGCTTAACTGGATAAACAAACGATACCTACAGTAAAATCCTATTTAGCAACATGCAGCAATAAAATGAACAATTGAGACAGGTAACAACAACACAGATGAATCTCAAAGTTATTATACTTAATGAAAGTTATGTAAAAGGTTAAATACTTTATGTTCCACTTATATTACACTTTGTAAAAGTCGAAACTATTTTGATGGATAATAAGCCAGTGGTTCTTGAGGAGGGCATGGCAACCTAATCCAGTATTCTTGCCTGGAAACCCTATGGATAGAGGAGCCTGGTGGGCTACAGTCCATAGGATCACAAAGAGTCAGACATGACTGAGTCAACTTAGCATTCACACATGCAAACCAGTGGTGCCATGGGTTATGGAGTAGAAAAGTTGTAAGTACATCTTGAGGGAGATTTGTGCAATGATAGAACTAACCTATATTATGATTTTGGTGATAGTTTCATAATTTATACATGCATTAAAAATCCTAGAGCTATCTGCTAAAAGCAGAACTAATTTTACTGTCTATTAACTTATTTTAAAACTTATTTAAAAAGAGAAGAACCCCCATGAAATAAAAAACAAAATAATGGAGAAAACAAACAAAGCAAAAAGTTTTCCTTGAAAGATTAATAAAATTGATAAACTTCAAGACAACACATATACAGAAAAATAAATAAGACTACCAATTTCAGGAATAAAAAAGGGGACATCACTATCGATCCTGTAGATAGTATATTAAGGGGAATATTATGAACAACTGTATGCTAATACATCTGATAGCTTATATGAGTTAGATAAATTTTTTGAAAGACACTTTCCTTTATATCTCATTGAAATATAAATGAGACTACTTTCCCTTATATATCATTGACCATGAACTGAATCATATGACCATCTCTAGCTAGGCAAAGTGAGTTCATGGCAAAGGGAAACAGATAAGTCATGAATGGCTTGGCTCAATCACAACTTATTACCTATGGCTGAGCACAGTGTTGTTCAGTTACTCAGTTCAGTTCAGTTGCTCAGCTGTGTCTGACTCTTTGCGACCCCATGGACTGCAGCACGCCAGGCCTCCCTGTCCATCACCAACTCCCAGAGCTCGCTCAAATTCATGTCTATTGAGTCAGTGATGCCATCCAACCATCTCATCCTCTGTCATCCCCTTCTCCTCCTGTCTTCAATTTTTCCTAGCATCAAGGTCTTTTCCATTGAGTCAGTTCTTCATATCGGGTGGCCAAAGTATTGGAGTTTCAGCTTCAACATCAGTCCTTCCAATGAATATTCGGGACTGATTTCCTTTAGGATTGACTGATTTGATCTCCTTACAGTCCAGGGGACTCTCAAGAGTCTTCTCCAACACCACAGTTCAAAAGCATCAATTCTTAGGCGCTCAGCTTTCTTTATGATCCAACTTTCACGTTCATACATGACTATGGAAAAACTATTGCTTTAACTAGACGGACCTTTGTCAGCAAAGGAATGTCTCTGCTTTTTAACATGCTGTCTAGGTTGGTCATAGCTTTTCTTCTAAGGAGCAAGCATCTTTTAATTTCATGGCTGCAGTCACCATCTGCAGTGATTTTGGAGTCCCAGAAAATAAAATATGTCACTGTTGCTATTGTTTCCCCATCTATTTGCCGTGCAGTGATGGGACCAGATGCCATGATCTTAGTTTTCTGAATGTCGAGTTTTAAGCCAGCTTTTTCACTCTCCTCTTTCAGTTTCTCAGTAATGGCCAACTCTTTATGACCCCATGGATTGCAACACACAAGGCTTCCTTGTCCTTCACTATCTCCTGGAGTTTGCTCAAACTCATATCCATTGAGTCAGTGATGCCATCCAACGATCTCATCCTCTGTCATCCCTTTCTCCTCCTGCCTTCAATCTTTCCCAGCATCAGGGTCTTTTCCAGTAAGTCAGTTTTTGGCATCAGGTGGCCAAAGTATTGGAGTTTCAGCTTTAGCATCAGTCCTTCCAATGAATATTCAGGACTGATTTCCTTTAGGATGGACTGGTTAGATCTCTTTGCAGTCCAAGGGACTCTCAAGAGTCTTCTTCAACACCACAGTTCAAAAGTATTAATTCTTCGGCTTTCATCCTTCTTTACAGTCCAACTCTCCCATCCATACATGACCACTGGAAAAACAATAGCTTTGAGTATATGGACCTTTCAGCAACATAATGTCTCTGCTTTTTAATACACTGTCTAGGTTTGTTATAGCTTTTCTTCCAAGGAGAAAGCGTCTTTTAATTTCATGGCTGCAGTCACTGTCCGTAGTGATTTTGGAGCCCAAGAAAATAAAGTCTGTGACTGTTTCCATTGAAAGTGAAAGTGTTAGTCAATCAGTCGTGTCTGACACTTTGTGACCCCATCTACTGTAGCCCACTAGGCTCCTCTCTCCGTGGAATTCTCCAGGCAAGAACACTGGAGTGTGTAGCCATTTCCTTCTCCAGGGGATCTTCCCGACCGAGGAATCAAACCCAGGACTCAGAGGATGGGGTTTCAAAACCAAGGTTTATAGTCCCTGCTCTCAAAAGAGTAAATTAGAGAAGAAAAACTCATTGTGATTTTATTTACTCTCTCAGAAAGAATGAAGAATGATAGAATGAATCCCAGGCAAAGGGTTTTGTTAAATTTTAACATTTTTAATCTGCCCAAGTACTTCTGTTTGATGTGTATGTTTTTAGTTTTCCAGCATTAATTAGATGTAAAAACACTTAAAGCAAGACAAAATAAAACAAAAATGCCTTGAGCTAGCTTTTATTTATTTATTGCTTTTTAAAACTTTATTTTGACATAGCTATACTTACAGAAAACCCAACTGCCAGTGCAGGTGACATAAGAGATGCAGGTTCAATCCTGGGTTGGGAAGATCCCCTGGAGGAGGACATGGCAACCCACTCCAGTATTCTTGCCTGGAAAATTCCATGGGCAGAGGAGCCTGGTGGGCTGTGGTTCATAGGGTCACAAAAAGTTGGACAAGACTGAAGCCACTTAGCATGCATGCAAGCATACTTACAGAAATACACTCATACTGGTTAACAGAATGCAATTTAACTTATACTACACAATTTGGACCAAAAAACTTGGTACATGGCTTGCTTTTAAAAAGAAAGAAAAAGGATTTTCAATCTGCTTTACTTTTTATCTATTACAAATGTATATACAAGATCCTCCATCAAATTCTGCTAAAGTACACAGCATGAACCTTGAGAAATTAAATTTTGGTTTGTCTCTGAAAAATAACATGAGCTAGCTTTTAAAGTCACCAAAGAGAGAACAGTTGGGAAGAGCAGCCAAGTAGGTTGGTGGCAATAGCCAAGTAGGAAAGAAAAAAGTAAAGATTTCAGAAACTTCCTAAATGAAGAGAGACGAGTCATCAGAAGTAGCAGGGGTTTGGGGGGGCAAAGCTCCAGTCAGAGTAGAGGAGTGCTATACCATCAGCTGCTAACTCATGAGCTTTATCATTCACCAGTCCAGCAGACTGAGGGCTCTTTGCAAAGGGAACTTTCCCGAAGAGGCAGAAAGCTGAAGCCTGAGGATCTTGGAATGCTTCTGAAAGGCTGGACCTGCACTTCTAACACAGACCTTAAACAACAGGGCTCTTTCTTTGTGGTTTCTGAGGCCTGACATGTGACCTAACAAAAGCAGCAGTCTGAGCAGTCCACACTTTATTCATTTATTCAACAAATATTTACCGAGTTCCCTAGTCATTCCTAAAGGAAATCAACTCTGAATATACTTTGGAAGGACTGACACTAAGCTCAGGCTCCAGTACTTTGGCCACTTGATTTGAAGAGCCAACTCATTGGAAAAGACCTTGATGCTGGGAAAGATTGAAGGCAAAAAGAGAAGGGGGTGGCGGAGGATGAGATGGTTGGATGGCGTCATTGACTCAATGGGCATGAATTTGAGCAAACTCCAGGAGACAGTGAAGGACAGAAGAGCCGGTGCTGCAGTTTCAGTGCTGCAGTTCATGGGCTCACAGTCAGACCAGACTTGGCGACTGACCAACCACCATGTACCAGGCAGTCAATATCCTGGGATTACTATGTGGAGATACTGTGGTGAATAAGGCAGGCACAGTCTCTGCCTCTATGGGTCTTATGGACAAAAGCAAAACAAACAAACAAAAACATAGAGAAGTGAATAAATGAGGTCGCTTCTACCCAGCGCTATAAGAGAGGGGAGGCATCCAGGAGGAAAGCTGGTCAGGAAGGCTGAGGATCCAGACCACAGTGAGCCTATAGAGATGGAGAGTGGAGGTGGGGGCAGGGAACAGACTAGTGGGGCTGCTATGGCAAAGGCTCGAAATCTCCCAATGACCACCAGGGAGCCCGTATCCAATGCAAAAGCAAGAGAGTTT
>SJYQ01014683.1:776-15711 GCA_006410935.1 Redunca redunca
CCTGACTTCAGGCTCTACTACAAAGCCACAGTCATCAAGACAGTATGGTACTGGCACAAAGACAGAAATATAGATCAATGGAACAAAACAGAAAGCCCAGAGATAAATCCACACACCTATGGACACTTTATCTTTGACAGAAAAGGCAAGAATATACAATGGAGAAAAGACAATCTCTTTTAACAAGTGGTGCTGGGAAAACTAGTCAACCACTTGTAAAAGAATGAAACTAGAACACTTTCTAACACCATACACAAAGATAAACTCAAAATGGATTAAAGATCTAAATGTAAGACCAGAAACTGTAAAACTCCTAGAAGAAAACATAGGCAAAACACTCTCTGACATAAATCACAGCAGGATCCTATATGACCCACCTCCCAGAGTAATGGAAATAAAAGCAAAAATAAACAAATGGACCTAATTAAAAACTTTTGCACAACAAAGGAAACTATAAGCAAGGTGATAAGACAGCCTTCAGAATGGGAGAGAATAATAGCAAAAGAAGCAACTGACAAAGAATTAATCTCAAAAATATACAAGCAGCTCCTGCACCTCAATTCCAGAAAAGTAAATGACCCAATCAAAAAAATGGGCCAAAGAACTAAACAGACATTTCTCCAAAGACATACAGATGGCTAACAAACAGGAAAAGATGCTCAACATCACTCATTATCACAGAAATGCAAATCGAAACCACAATGAGGTACCATCACACGCTGGTCAGAAAGGCTGTTCTCAAAAAGTCTACAAACAATAAATGCTGGAGAGGGTGTGGAGAAAAGGGAACCCTCTTACACTGTTGGTGGGAATGCAAACTAGTACAGCCACTATGGAGAACAGTGTGGAGATTCCTTAAAAAACTGGAAATAGAACTGCCATACAACCCACCAATCCCACTGCTGGGCATACACACCTAGAGACCAGAAGTGAAAGAGACACATGTACCCCAGTGTTCATCGCAGCACTGTTTACAATAGCCAGGACATGGAAGCAACCTAGATGTCCATCAGCAGACAAATGGATAAGATAGCTGTGGTACATATACACGATGGAATATTACTCAGCTATTAAAAACAGTGCATTTGAATACGTTCTAATGAGGTGGATGAAACTTGAGCCTATTATACAGAGTGAAGTAAGCCAGAAAGAAAAACACCAATACAGTATATTAACTCATATATATGGAATTTAGAAAGATGGTAATGATGACCCTATATGTGAGATAGCAAAAGAGACACAGATGTAAAGAACAGACTTTTGGACTCTGTGGGAGAAGGCGAGGGTGGGATGATTTGAGAGAATAGCATTGACATATGTAAATTATCATATGTGAACTAGATCACCAGTCCAGGTTCAATGCATGAGACAGGGTGTTCAGGGCTGGTGCACTGGGATGACCCTGAGGGATGGGATGGGGAGGGTGGTGGGAGGGGGATTCAGGATGGGGAACACATGTACACCCATGGCTGATTCATGTCAATGTATGGCAAAAACCACTACAATATTATAAAGTAATTAGCCTCCAATTAAAATAAATAAATTTAAAATAAAATAAAATAATTTTTAAATTGTTTTTTAAAAAGGAGGAGGGGGCCTCTGGGAGATATGTCCTGAGGGTAGAGCCCTCCTGAATTGGATTAGCACCCTTATGAAGGAAACCCCTGAGAGTCCCCGTGTCCGTCCCTTCTCACCTATGAACCAGCAGATGGGCTCTCTCCAGACACCGAATCTGCTGGCACTTTGGTCTTGACTTCTAGCCTCCCAGACTGTTGTTTATAAGCTACTCAGCCTCTGGTATTTGCTTACAGCAGCTCAAATGGACACACACTAATTAATTAAGAATATAAAGTCATACTTTTCTTATTTAAATTAGGATGAATTTTCCTTTTGAAGAAATAGAGAACATGATCAAGATTTTTCACTCTCCATAAGAATGCAAGGGCTTCCCAGGTGGCACTAGGGATAAAGAACCCGGCTCCAATGCGGAAGACATGAGACTCAGATTCAATCCCTGGGTCAAGAAGATCCGCTAGAGGAAGGCATGGCAACCCACTCCAGTGCTCTTGCCTGGAGAATCCCCATGGACAGAGGAGCCTGGCAGGCTACAGTACATAGGGTCACAAAGAGTCAGACATGACTGAAGTGATTTAGCATGCATGCATTCAAGAATGCAAATGTTCTGTTTCAAGATAGTATTCAGCACTTAATTAAGGATAGGATTTTAAAAGTAAATGTGAAGGAAAATAGCAACCTTATTTTTATATTATCCATCAACAGTGTTATGTTAATTTTGATATGGGTGCTGATAGGATAATATTGATTACTAGCAGTTGTGAAGGAAATATGAATGAAAGAACCTGGGTTTAACATAAATATATCTTTTTCTGAGTCCCCAAAATTGAGAAACTTTACAGAGAGTCTTCACCTAAAAGTTCTTTTAAATAATTTTTAAATGTAAGTTTAAGGTGATCACATCAAAATGAAGATCTTTTGACTTTGTTTACGGCTTTATTTTTTGCCACTCAGAAGCCAGACATTTTTATGTAGACAAACTTTGTCAACCTTCATGGTTTATGATTTGGGGTCTTGTTTAAAAGGGCTTTCTCTACTCGCTCAACGTTTTTAAAATGTTTCACACTTAATTCTTTGGATATTTTAAGGGCTTTTTTGGTAATATTTAAAACTTGGCCCCATAAGAATTTACTTTGGCATAAATATATCTTCAGTATGGAAGGTTTACATTCAAGGCTGTATTTTGTTTGTTTGTTTTTTTTTGGCCATGCAGCATGTGAGATCTTAGTTCCCAACCAGGGATCAAAATTGCACCCCCTATAGTGGAAGCAGGGAGTCTTAACCACGGGTCCACCAGGGAAGTCCCCAAATCTGTATGGCTTTTCTTTTATGATTTCTGGCTTAGGTGTCATGAGGTTTGTTGTTGCAGAATGGCATTTCTAGGGAACAATGTGGATGGTGGGCCGGAAAAGGACACACCCAGGGGACAGGCAAGAAACCCCATTGAGGAGGTCTTGGCAGGGAAGGAACATTATTTTCCATTTAAGTTCAGCTCATTTTACATTTACTGAGAATCTGCTCTGTGTTAAGTGCTGGAGGTACAAAGATGAAGAAGACACATCTCCGTTCTCAATTGGAGGTGACAAATACAGAAGCCGAATTACAGTTCAGTGTGAAGGTACACACTCTGGAGTGTGGCAGGGCCCAAAGCACACGTAGGAAGAGGAGCTTATCCAGCCCGGAAAGGAAGGGCATCCGAGGAGGCCTCCTGGAAAAGATAAGGCCTGAGCCGAGTTGTTCTCCATTTGAATATTTGGAATATTAGAATAAGACAATTCGATCAGGCATGTGAAATCCCTTTCCAGTTAAAATAGCTCCTCCTTCACAAACCCTGTTTTGGTCACTGAGTTCTGGCTGCTCCGGCCCTCACTGAGGCAGGGCTTTTCTCCAGCTGTGGCGAGCAGGGGCTCCTCTCCAGCTGGATGCACGGGCTCCTCATCGCATGGCTTCTGCTGCTGAGGAGCGCCCAGGAGTCGCAGCGCGTGGGCTCAGTCGCTGTGGCTCCGTGGCTCTGGCGCTCGGGCCCCGTGGTTCTGTGGCTCGTGGTGTCTTCCTGGAGCGGGGATCGAACCCAAGTCTCCTGTGCTGGCAGGCGGATTCTTTCTCTGCTGAGCCGCAAGAGAAGCCCCACAAATTCATTTTGCTTATGTGACATGGTGAACAGCATGTTACCCACTAAGATATATAGGTAGCTGCTTTAATAGCAATTGAATATAACTCCCACACCAAGGGTGAGGGGTCCCCAGAGCAGGGAGAAACATCCCTGGTGCAGAGTGATAATGAGAGTTCCATCAGAGTCCTACTTTCCCCACATAGCTAAAAGCAGTTCACTATTTCTGAAACCCAAACTACAAGTCAGGAAACTTGAACACAGGAGGCTGGAGAAGCAGTCAGGGTATGACTTTAGCGAGACGTACGCTTTTAGTAGAGGACAGGAGACGAAAATCACGGAAGTGCTCTTAGTTGAGAGTTCTCACATCTGTCAAAAGGACTTGGAAATCATCAGTGTGTAGGTGGAAACATGGGGAAATATGATTGGTTCTGGTTGCCCAGGGTTCCCAAGTTGCAGAGGACTTGATGTTTAAAGGAATTCTTGATCTCTTTGAGAATGTGATGAAAGCTCTGGGCTGTCTCTCCAGAAAAATGCACATGTTAAAAATCACACAAACTTCTATACAGTTTCAGGGCCCTCTGATTAAGAGTATTTGACAAAGGAGAAACGGAAGAGGCTTGAGGAAGAGGATATTTGAAACAAATGGAAAGAAGATGAGCAGAGTAGGAAAGAGGCCAGAGAAAGACAGGCCGAGAAGTCAAGAAGAGCCAGGAGACTGAGGCTGCAGGAAGCTGTGGGAGAGTACAGATGTAAAGAGGACCGAGTCACATGCTGTTGGGACTTCTGCGGAGGTAACTCCTGAAACACGGCTCTTGCACTTAGCCAAGGAGTCACTGGTGGGAGATTTCCCTGGTGGTCCCGCGGCGGCTAAGACTGTCTGCTCCCAGCGCAGCAGGCCCAGGCTCTACCCCTGGCCAAGGAACTGGATCCCACACTCCACAGCTGAAGGTCCAGCACGCCACAGCTAACACTTGGCACAGCCAAATAAGTAAATAAATTAATTAAAAAAAAAAAAAAACAGTGGTGATTCAGAGCAGTATTGAGAATAGTTTCTGAGGAGTGATGGGTAATGACAGTTCCGGCTTCTTGTTGTTGTTGTTGTTGAAAATCAAAGAAGTGTTTAGGGGTGGCATATGGGTGGAAGAGAGGGTAGGGGATTTGTCTTGATGATGTGTTTGCAGAGTACCAACATACAGTTGAAAAATTGTCAGTGTCCACAGAAAGGGTTGAGGGGCTTGGGGACTAAGTCCCTTCATCCCCTAGGCACTCTATATGATGGAATCAGAAGCCAAAAGATCAATGGTTGAGGAATGATGCATGTTGAGGAGATTAAGAAGCTTGGTTTGTCAGGTAGGAGGGAGATAAGGGGCAGAAAGTGAAGAGGAACTAAAAAGCCTCTTGATGAAAGTGAAAGAGGAGAGTGAAAAAGTTGGCTTAAAGCTCAACATTCAGAAAACGAAGATCATGGCATCTGGTCCCATCACTTCATGGGAAATAGATGGGGAAACAGTGGAAACAGTGTCAGACTTTATTTTGGGGGGCTCAAAAATCACTGCAGATGGTGACTGCAGCCGTGAAATTAAAAGATTCCTTGGAAGAAAAGTTATGACCAACCTAGATAGCATATCGAGAAGCAGAGACATTAGTTTGCCAACGAGGGTCCGTCTAGTCAAGGCTATGGTTTTTCCAGTGGTCATGTATGGATGAGAGAGTTGGACTGTGAAGAAAGCTGAGTGCTGAAGAACTGATGCGTTTGAACTGTGGTGTTGGAGAAGACTTCTGAGAGTCCCTTGGACTGCAAGGAGATCCAACCAGTCCATTCTAAAGGAGATCAATCCTGGGATTTCTTTGGAAGGAATGATGCTAAAGCTGAAACTCTCTTACTTTGGCCAGCTCATGCAAAGAGTTGACTCATTGGAAAAGACTCTGATGCTGGGAGGGATTGGGGGCAGGAGAAGAAGGGGACGACAGACGATGAGATGGCTGGTTGGCATCACCAACTCGATGGACATGAGTTTGAGTGAACTCCGGGAGTTGGTGATGGACAGGGAGGCCTGGCGTGCTGCGATTCACGGGGTTGCAAAGAGCCAGACACCACTGAGCGACTGAACTGAACTGAACTGAACATTAGAAAGGAAAACAAGAAAGTAACTTTGTTTGTAAGAATGGACATCCCCTGATATTTCTCTGCTTTCCTATAGGAAGAACGAAGGGAAAGTGGAGAGGATAAAGACATAGAGGAGAGAAGCAGGCCTGAAGTGCCAGAGGGCACAGGATCCCAGAAGAGAGGCTGGACTTGAGGGACACCCGCCCCACCACACGCTAGGCAGAACAAGGTGAGGCGGTCTGTGACATGTATACATTTACTCCAAGTATAAAGTGAACGTTGCTCTGTGTGTCCGACTCTTTGCAACCCCATGGAGTATACACTCCAAGGAATTCTCCAGGCCAGAATACTGGAGTCAGTAGCCTTTCCCTTCTCCAGGGGATCTTCCCAACCCACGGATCAAACCCAGGTCTCCCACACTGCAGGCAGGCTCTTTACCAGCTGAGCCACCAGGGAGGCCCATATATGTGAGTTCAGTTCAGTTCAGTTGCTCAGTCGTGTCTTGCTCTGCGACCCCATGAACCGCAGCACGCCAGGCCTCCCTGTCTACCACGAGCTCCCGCGTAGATCAGCCCAAATGGCCTGTGTGAGTGCTAAGTCGATCAGTCATGTCCAAGTCTCGGCAACCTGTGGACTGTAGCCGCCAGGCTCCTCTGTCCACGGGATTCTCCAGGCAAGAGTGCTGGAGTGGCTGCCAGGCCCTCCTCCAGGGGATCTTCCCGACCCAGGGGTCAAGCCTGCATGTCTTGCACCTCCGGCGCTGGCAGGCAGGTTCTTGAGCTAGCGCCACCGGGAAGCTCAAAATGGCCTCTATTTTCTTATTATCATAAGGGGTGAGGCTGACTGCTGAGAGTCAAGGGATGAGATTGTCTGGGGGCCCTGACCAATGGTTATGTTTTAGAATCCTTGATGACTGACAGATGCGAGAGGAAGCTGAATAAGGACAAGAAAAGAATGACTCAGCAGGCTGGTGAGGGACGGGTCCTGACAGAAAGCAAACAGCACGTTCCGGTGGGGTGACTGAGGACAGTCTGGGGAAGGGAGTATTTACCAGGCTGTGAGCAGGGTTGGCAGGGGGTATAGAGAGTAGTGAAGTCCACAGGGCCTCGCAAGAGAGGGAGCCTGAGAGGAGAGAGGAGAGAGTGTTGCAGCAAACCAGAAGTGAATGACGGCCTTCAGCAAATGCCAGACAGACAGGCCAACAAGGGCCAAGCAGTCTTGGCTACTCTTTGCCTGTTACTGCTAACAGTTGTAGCTGAACTTGTCCTTCACAAAGTTGCTGTTGTCGTTAAGCCGCTAAGTTGCGTCCGACTCTGCAAGTCCATGGACCCTAGCTTGCTAGGTTCTTCTGTCCATGGGATTTCCCAGGCAAGAATACTGGAATGAGTTGCCATTTCCTTCTCCAGGGGATCTTCCCAGCCCAGGGATCAAACCCAAGGATCCTCCACTGGCAGGCAGATTCTTTACCGCTGAGCCGCCAGGGAAGCCCTTCACAAAGCTAAACAGCGCCAATCACTCTCTGACTTCATGCGAACGTGCATCTGGCACCCTTCTCCCCTGCACTCTCTTGTAGCATTCTGCATTTCAAAAAAGCTATCCATCCTGTAACTTCAGGGACTACAGACTCAGTTGCTGAGTTGCCTGATGCCAGCTGTGGCTTTGTTGAAAATTTTCCAAAGGAAAAAATATATAAGCAAGACCTTCATGAGGATATAAAGCCTCTCCCTGTTCTCAAGAGCGTAGGACATAGTTCTTGAGGCACGGTCTGCTGTGCTCTCCTTTTGCCTGGTAGAAAGAATACAGCTGCTCTTCTCTGTTTCTTCCAAACTCTGTCACTGCATTTCTATTTGGCCCGGAGGACCAGGAGCCAAGGTTTTGGCAACAAGAGCAGGTCCCAGATCCCAGAGAGAAGGGATGTTGGTTAGGAGAGGGCCATCACGATGGAGCCCACTGGACCCAGATGTTGAAGTTACCTGACAGCCAGACAGCCTTCCTGTCTCTAGGTTCTGGTAACCCCTCTGTCCTCCTGCCTAAAGTAGTTACAACCAGCAATACTAGTCCCAGGGGACTGTACTATTCCTTATGATCATACTATATTCATTCTATACATTTTTAAAAATTCTATCTCAATAAATATAATTTTATTATAATAATTTGAATGTACTATTTCCTGAAGAAACTCTCACTTATATATGGTATTTTGAAAAGACAAACTCTGGAAAGAAGAAAAGAAGCAGGGTGTAATATATAAATAATATTAGAAATTTAAAGGAGGACAAAGTACAGATATAGCATCCATTTGAAAAATGCTCCTATACTAGGAAGGATTTTATGCCAATAAACTTGAAAACTTACAAGAAATGGAAAAATTCCTCGAAGATATATGCTTGAACCAAAAAGCTTCAAGAAGAAATTGAAAAAACCAGTATAGACCAACAACCATTAAAGAAACTGAAATAATGGATTAAAAATCTCCCCATAAAAGTGGGATGGTCCTTAGGGGTTTTATTTAGCAAATGTAAACACTTCTAATGTATCTTTTTAAAAAGTTGAAGTAACTGATTTACAATACCATGTTACTTTCTTTTGAATAGCAAAGTGATTGTTAAAAATATATGTAAAGCGAACGGCGAGCAGCGGCGGCGGCGCGGAGAAGCGCAGCGGAGGTTTTGCTGGTTTCGGACCCCAGCGGCCGGATGGTGAAATCCTCCCTGCAGCGGATCCTCAACAGCCACTGCTTCGCCAGAGAGAAGGAAGGGGATAAACCCAGCGCCACCGTCCACGCCACCCGCACCATGCCGCTCCTTAGCCTGCACAGCCGCGGAGGCCGCAGCAGCGAGAGGTAAGCGCCCCGCCCCCGCCCGAAGCTTCCAGAAGCGGCGCCGCGCAGGCCCGCAGGGGGCAGGCCTCGGGGCGCCGCGGAAGTCCGGGGAGCGCGAGGTCCGCCCCTTTGTCGAGGCCACAATTGCACCGGGGGCGGGGTGAGGGCGGGTCGGGCCCGAAGCGGTCGGAGGGGCCTCTGATTGGATTGAGGGGNTCCAGTCCAGGCTCACAGAGGCCAAACATATTAACTGGAGAGCGGTGCTGAGCAACAGCTGCCTCTACATCGAGATCCCGGGCGGTGCTCTGCCCGAGGGGAGCAAGGACAGCTTCGCAGTTCTTCTTGAGTTTGCTGAGGAGCAGCTCCATGTTGACCATGTCTTCATTTGCTTCCACAAGAACCGCGATGATCGAGCCGCCTTGCTCCGTACCTTCAGCTTTTTGGGCTTTGAGACTGTGAGACCGGGGCATCCCCTTGTCCCCAAGAGACCTGACGCTTGCTTCATGGCCTACACGTTTGAAAGAGAGTCCTCGGGTGAGGAGGAGTAGTGTGACAACCCTGGGGCCACTCAGGGGCCTCAGTTGCAGTCCCTTGCGTGTGTGCTTTGCGCCGTGCCTGGTGCGGGTGGTGTGATCAACTGCGCTGACCAGCGTCAGCCTGCTCACCTGCTGGTTTGTCCGCATGTTGTAATTGTGCAAATAAACGCTCACTCCAAATTAGCCGTGTATTTCTTTAAGTTTAATATTGTGTTTGTGATACTGAAGTATTGCTTTAATTCTAAATAAAAGTTTATATTTTACTTTTTTATTGCTGGTTTAAGATGATTCAGATTATCCTTGTACTTTGAGGAGTTTCTTATTTGAAAGTCTTTTTGGAACAGTCTTAGGTCTCTTAACTTGGAAAGATAGGTATTAATCTACCATTCTATTGCTCTCAGAAATCCAAATAAAAGTGATTATCCCTCTTAAAAAAAAATATATATATATGTAAAAATACATGTTCTTTTTTATATTTTTCCACTGGGATACTGAATACTGTACTGTACAGCTCTAATGTATCTTTCATGTGATCCAACTTTTCAAAATTTATTTTACTTGGCTGTGCTGAGTCTTGGTTGCACCACTCAGGTCTTCAGCTGCAGCTTGTGAGCTCTTAGCTACAGCGTGTGGGATCCAGTTCCCCGACCAGGGATCAAGCCGAGGCCCCTGTTTCGGGAGCTCAGCGGGAAGTCCCCCGGCTGTACCTCTTATTCTATTTTGGGAAGCTCTATGAAGGTCTAAGAAATGGTTTCCTTCACTATTTATTCACATAATGCCACCACTGGTAGCATTGTTTCATTCACTGTTTAGCCCAGGCTTGGCTTAAACTTGGCATAAACTATAGCAGAAGCTAGAAAAATCTAAAGGATCCGTAGAGATATGACTTCAGGCAAAGGGAGGAGACTTCCACAGGAGCCTCTGGGTCCCAAGTGAAGCGTCAAACAGCCAAGACAGGGCTGTGAGCTTGCAGACGGAGCCAGGATCCCCGTTCCGGCACCAGTGACATAAGAAGTCCCTTCGGAATGAGGATCTGATGCCGCAAGTGACTCTGCCCAACACCGGGTCTCTACTCCAGCCTCATCAGTCAATGCTGGAACAGTGAAAGTCACCATCTGGCCCTTTTGGTGATAATACCACGGTTAATTATTAGGAAGTTATTGCGAGAAACAGCTGAATAACATTACCAAAAAGTCCTGAACCCAACTAGATATCGGAAAAGAGTTTCAGTAACTTCAGTTCAGTTCAGTCGCTCAGTCATGTCGGACTCTTTGTGACCCCATGAATCGCACCACAACAGACCTCCCTGTCCACCACCATCTCCCAGAGTTCACTCAAACTCACGTCCATTGAGTCTGTGATGCCTTCCAGCCATCTCATCCTGGGTCGTCCCCTTCTCCTCCTGCCCCCAATCCCTCCCAACATCAGGGTCTTTTCCAATGAGTCAACTCTTTGCATCAGGTGGCCAAAATATTGGACTTTCAGCTTCAGCATCAGTCCTTCCAACGAACACCCAGGACTGGTCTCCTTTAGGATGGACTGGTTGGATCTTGCAGTCCAAGGGACTCTCAAGAGTCCTCTCCAACACCACAGTTGAAAAGCATCAATTCTTCAGCTCTCAGCTTTTGTCATAGTCCATCTCTCACATCCATACATGACCACAGGAAAAACCATAGCCTTGACTAGACAGACCTTTGTTGGCAAAGTAACGTCTCTGCTTTTCAATATGCTATCTAGGTTGGTCATAACTTTCCTTCCAAGGAGTAAGCGTCTTTTAATTTCATGGCTGCAATCACCATCTGCAGTGATTTTGGAGCCCCCCAAAATAAAGTCTGACACTTTCCACTGTTTCCCCATGTATTTGCCATGAAATGATGGAACCAGATGCCATGATCTTCGTTTTCTGAATGTTGAGCTTTAAGCCAACTTTTTCACTCTCCTCTTTCACTTTCATCAAGAGGCTTTTTAGTTCCTCTTCACTTTCTGCCATAAGGGTGGTGTCATCTGCATATCTGAGGTTATTGAGATTTCTCCCAGCAATCTTGATTCCAGCTTGTGTTTCTTCCAGTCCAGCGTTTCTCATGATGTACTCTGCATATAAATTAAATAAGCAGGGTGACAATATACAGCCTTGACGTCCTCCTTTTCCTATTTGGAACCACTCTGTTGTTCCATGTCCAGTTCTGTTGCTTCCTGACCTGCATACAAGTTTCTCAAGAGGCAGGTCAGGTGGTCCGGTATTCCCATCTCTTTCAGAATTTTCCACAGTTTATTGTGATCCACACAGTCAAAGGCTTTGGTGTAGTCAATAAAACAGAAATAGATGTTTGTCTGGAGCTCTTGCATTTTCGATGATCCAGCAGATTTTGGCAATTTGATCTCTGGTTCCTCTGCCTTTTCTAAAACCAGCTTGAACATCTGGAAGTTCACAGTTCACATATTGCTGAAGCCTGGCTTGGAGAACTTTGAGCATTACTTTACTAGCATGTGAGATGATTGCAATTGTGCAGTAGTTTGAGCATTGTTTGGCATTGCCTTTCTTTGGGATTGGAATGAAAAGTGACCTTTTCCAGTCCTGTGGCCACTGCTGAGTTTTCCACATTTGCTGGCATATTGAGTGCAGCACTTTCACAGCATCATCTACCGGGATTTGAAATAGCTCCACTGGAATTCCATCACCTCCACTAATTTTGTTCATAGTGATGCTTTCTAAGGTCTACTTCATTTCACATTCCAGGATGTCTGGCTCTAGGTGAGTGATCACAGCATCATGATTATCTGGGTCACGAAGATCTTTTCTGTAGAGTTCTTCTGTGTATTCTTGCCATCTCTTCTTAATATCTTCTGCTCCTGTTAGGTCTATACCATTTCTGTCCTTTATTGAGCCCATCTTTGCATGAAATGTTCCCTTGGTATCTCTAATTTTCTTGAAGAGATCTCTAGTCTTTCCCATTCTGTTCTTTTCCTCTTTTTCTTTGCATTGATCACTGAGGAAGGCTTTCTTATCTCTCCTTGCTATTCTTTGGAACTTTGTATTCAGATGCTTATATCTTTCCTTTTCTCCTTTGCTTTTCACTTCTCTTCTTTTCACAGCTTTTGTAAGGCTTCTCCAGACAGCCATTTTGCTTTTTTGCATTTCTTTTCAATGGGGATGGTCTTGATCCCTGTCTCCTCTACAATGTCACAAACCTCCATCCATAGTTCATCAGGCACTCTATCAGATCTAGTCCCCTAAACCTATTTCTCACTTCCACTGTATAATCATAAGGGATTTGATTTAGGTCATACTTGAATGGTCTAGTGGTTTTCCCTACTTTCTTCAATTTAAGTCTGAATTTGGCAATAAGGAGTTCATGATCTGAGCCACAGTCAGCTCCCGGTCTTGTTTTTGCTGACTGTATACAGCTTCTCCATCTTTGGCTGCAAAGAATATAGTCAGTCTGATTTTGGTGTTGACCATCTGGTGATGTCCATGTGTAGAGTCTTCTCTTGTGTAGTTGGAAGAGGGTGTTTGCTATGACCAGTGCGTTCTCTTGGCAAAACTCTATTAGCCTTTGCCCTGCTTCATTCCATATTTGAAGGCCAGATTTTCCTGTTACCCCAGGTGTTTCTTAACTTCCTACTTTTGCATTCCAGTCCCCTGTAATGAAAAGGACATTTTTTTTGAGTGTTAGTTCTACAAGGTCTTGTAGGTCTTCATAGAACTGTTCAACTTCAGCTTCTTCAGCGTTACTGGTTGGGGCATAGACTTGGATTACTGTGATATTGAATGGTTTGCCTTGGAAATGAACAGAGATCATTCTGTCATTTTTGAGATTGCACCAGTAACTTTCAAGCTACTTAATTTTGTCCCCTCACCCATATAGTTCTAACCTACAGAGAAACTTTTGAAAAGAATATTTTTCTTTGGAGGCACCAGAATCATGGCTCTATAACCATGACAATAGGCCTCTCACTTGCATTTTTAATGGAAAGAGTTATTTTCATTTCTTTAGTTTTTTTTTCAGAGGTTTTCCGCTGAACACAAGACGTGGGCACAGACCCCAGAATCACTGAGGAGCTGGGTGAGGCCCAGGTGGGTCTCAGCATTTGCTACCAGCAGTCTTAAGGTGTTGATTTTTATTGTTATTTCCTTTTCTTTTTACTCCTAAGCATCAGAACCAGGTTTCCATTTACAGCAGCCAAGAAGATAGGGGATTATCTGTGTAACTCATGCAGAAGTGTTTTCATCTGGAAGATCTGACTTCTGCATTCACTAAGCGTGGGTAACAGCTCAAGCTCAAGCAGACACAAGTTCCCCAGGAAGGGCAAGTGTCTCCAGGTGGCCCTTCAGGATCCACAAGCATCCTGCCCTGAAGCACTGAGAACTTGGCTACTCTGTAGCAGCCTCACGATCTACCAGGGATTTCCTATCCAATTTAATGGAGCAAGTTTAGGGATTGAAGAGAACATAACCTGACAAGTTCCGATTAAAACTGTGGAAAACAGGGATCCTCTTCTTAAGTACCTGCTCCCAAATAACCCTTCCCAATAAACTGTACTCACAACCACGGATGGTTCAAAATGCACTCTACTTCTCTTGCCCTTTCAAGGGTTTTCTTTCTCATGAGTTTGTGTTCTGACATTTCTACCAAGATGCAGTGGTTGGAGATGCTGGCCCTTTAACTGGGGAGCAGGGCAGTGGCTGGAATCTTAAAGCCGGGGCGGCGAGCCTGCCTGGCCCAGGCTGCCATGGCCACGCTGAGCAGAAAGGACAGCCACGGTGCTGGGGTGGGTGCTGGCACTCAGGCGGCTGGGAGCCCCTCCCTGTGCACAGACTGAGGCTGGTGGTGACGGTGTGGGAGTGCTTCTCCTCCAACTCCTAGCCCTGCCTCTCCTTTCTGCCCCTTTGCAGGACAGCTCCCTAGAGCTGAGGTCAGAGAGTGGGGGGTTTAGGGCCGTCTGCGAGCCTTGGATTCTGCTCCTTGGAGAGCTGGATCAAAACTTTTCTGACAGCTTTGCTGGGGGGAGACCTTGGTTGTTTCGATGCTAGACCATCCTTTACTAAGGACAGGGGTCTCTGGGTCTCTTCCCTGTCCCAGGTTTACCTTCCAGAGGCTAACAATGCTCTCTCACCAGAGGAAACAGCCATAGAGCAAGCCTGCCAGCCCGAAAAGATGAAATGCCTCCAAGGTAACGTCACCAAGCGGTCTGTGGCATCTGATAAAAATCCCAGGAGTGCAGCGGCTTGGGGATGTGGGTCAGCGGATAGACAAGGGTTTGAGTCAAAACTGCTGTGAGTAATT
This sequence comes from Redunca redunca, assembly GCA_006410935.1. Classification (NCBI taxonomy): domain Eukaryota; kingdom Metazoa; phylum Chordata; class Mammalia; order Artiodactyla; family Bovidae; genus Redunca; species Redunca redunca. The sequence goes on from SJYQ01014683.1 coordinate 15,214, forward strand.
CCCAAGTCCTTTTACCTGCTGCTGCATCACAAGGGTGACTGAGATCCCATTAATGGGGTCCACCTTCCTCACCTTCAGAGAAAAATGATCAACACCAGCCTTGTACTGTTGTTGTGAGCAATACATGAACATATACTGCAAAGTCTCTGGCACATGAGGGTTAAATTGCCATGAGTCAGGGCAGCTGTAACTTGGTTGATTAAAGAGGCACAGAAAGGGCTGTTGGGGGATGAGCAGGTGCAGAAGCCTGTGGTGGTACAATGAGGCCATGCAAGAGGGGCTGAGGAAGGTGAAGGTGATTGGCACCTGCCGGGTTCTATTTGCTCCAGCCAGGGGTGGCTAGGGGCGTCCTGGGGTTGTGAGGCTGAGTTGAACTCATACAGCAAGAGGCAATGTTTGAAGATGGTGCTGAAGACGGCTTGTGAACAGAAGTGCTAAGAGAAGTGTCCTCCCTTGGCCAGGCACTTCACAGCTGAGCCTGTTTCACCTCCTCCACAG
>SJYQ01014689.1:0-20935 GCA_006410935.1 Redunca redunca
ATGTTGGAATTTTTAATAGTTTTTCTCCTGTAATTGAGATCTAATCTTAATGCATTGCTCTGCGTGTAATAGGTGGTCAATAAATGCTTGAGTCAAAAGGCAGAATAAAGAGGTGCATTCATGCACGCGCAGTTGTGTCTGACTCTGGGACCCCATAGAGGAGCAACCCCCCAGGCTCCTCTGTCCATGGAATTTTCCAGGCAAGAATACTGGAGTAGGTTGCCATTTCCTCCTCCAGGGGATCTTCCCAACCCAGGGATGGAACCCTCATCTCATGTACTGGCAGGTAGATTCTTTACCGCTGAGCCACTGGGGAAGCCAGAATAAAGGGGTAAACTGCCACAACTGAATCACAGTTTTGTTACTTACTAGCTGTGTGCTTTAGGCAGTAAGCTTTGTTTTTTGTTATAACCTTTTATTTTTTAACATTAATTATATTATTTTGGTTTGCTGAGTCTTTGTTGCTGCGCAGCAGCTTTCTGTAGTTAGGGCAAGTGGGCATCTCCTTGCAGTGGCTTCTCTAGTTGCAGAGCACTGGGTTTAGAGCACCCAGGCTTTGGTAGTTGCAGCATGCAGGCTCAGGAGTTGCGGCTCCCCGGCTCTAGAGCACAGACTCAGTAGTTGTGCACTGGGCTTAGCTGCTCTGTGGCTTTTGGAATCTTCCTGGACCAGGGATCGAACCCATTTCTCGTGCATTGGCAGGTGGAGTCTCATCCACTGTACCACCAGGGAGGTCCTGTTACAGCCTTTTAAAATGGGGCTTTGAATAGTACCAACCTCAGGGTTTGTATGTATTAATAAAACACTTAGCATAGCAATACATTTAATCAGTGTTAGCTCTTTTTATCGTTAATACTGTATTTATGCTTAAGAAGATAGAAATGTTTTTACTTAAGATGCTTAATTTTAAGACAGATTTTGGTCTTTTAATGAGTAAAACCTATTTCACTTGGAATTGAGCTTTACAGGAGTTTGTGATGTTTCATGGTATTTCTTTATAGCTGTATCCATCTTATTCAGTAGTAGTTGACTAGGTTTAATAGTAGCTTGGTAGTTTACTCATAGTCCCAAAGAGTTTGTAAGAGTTTTTTGAGGAAGGAGGCTGTGCTGTACTTATTTTTGTATTTCTCGTAAGTACCTTGTACACAGTAAGCACTCAGTTCATTAAATGAAAGAAAAAAGGTCATTAGGCCTGAGAAGGAAAGGCAAAGAGCAGTCAAGCCCTTAGTGAACACCCCAGGGCAGATACTATCTTGACTGTAGTTTACAGGATCTGCAGAGAAGGACCTGAGTGATTTGCAGCCCTTCATAAGGCGTAAACACTTAAAGGGAAGGAGCCTGGGTTTGGAGTCTTACCTGGGTTTTTTGCGACCGTGTCCTTGAGTAGGTTGTGTCCTGTTTTATAAGAGAGGGCTAATGATGCACCCTCCCTAGAGTTGAGGTGACGGTGAGTGAGAGCGTGCTGCACATGCCCTATGTCTACCACCATTGCAGCTAGCCATAAGGAAGGTTTAAAATGTTTGAGGAGGAGCCTTATTTGTTATGAACATTTTGAACAAATTCTTGGAATAGGTTCTTTCAAAGAAGTAGTGGCCATGTAAAGTGACTGCCTGGGTCTTCAGTAAGAAAATGCGTGGGTATGTTGGAGTCGAAAAGTGAGGAATGATTTGCGCTTCCAGTATGTAGGTCTTTGAAATGTAGCCCTGTCCTGTAAAAACGCTTTCTCCTTTGATAACAAAATTCCTGACATTTCTAGGGATTTTCTTAAAATTCCTTACATTACCTCACACTATTTCTAGATATTGCTATAAGATAGCAATATCTAGTTGTGATTTTTTTCTTAAAAATAACTTTTATTGTAGAAAAATTAGAAAATACAGGTGAAAGGTTGCTTGGTGATAATTTCTGTAAGTCTTTTGATGGGTAGTCTTACAAACATTTATGTATTCCTGCATACACTCATGTGCATATACTTGTATGCATTTTTATCAAAATGGCTCGAACATATCCATAATCTTAGGGGATTTGCTCTCTTATGTCTTAAGTAATACATTTGGAATGTGTGTAATGGCTCCATTTACATTATCCTTTGTAATGGCTGAATAATATTTAATGTGATAGATGTACTGTCCTGTATTTACTCATGTATGGTTGAATTTACTTTCTTTTTAATTTTTTAGCTGCTGTTTAACTGTTTTCAGTAAACATTCTTGTGAAATTTTAAATCATTTTGATTACTTGAGAGTATAGAGTAATGGTGGGGCTGGTATATAAACCAAGGATTGAACCCACCTTGAGGTGTTGGTAGTTCTTACAGTGTAGTTAATGGATTATTACTAGTTTGAGAACTAGTTTTTGAGAACCTGGTGGTGGATGGAGATCTCCTTTTACTGACATGCTTGTACTATAAATGTTTATGTTGGAGTTTTGGCATGATACATTTTTATTGTAGAACTTATAGAAAGCAAACATCATTTGGTTGGTAGATAATCAAAAGTTTAACCAGTCTTTAACTCCTAGTTACTGTTTTAGAGATTGAAGGGCTATTGGAAGTAGATATGAGCTTATACTGTTCATATAGTTTGTGACAGAAGTGTTAGTCACTTATTTTTTTCTTCCTTTTTTTGGTGAGTCTTTTTCAGGTTTGGCATACTTGCACAATTTTTAGTTTGGTCTTAGTTAATTTGGTGGGGATGACAGACACATAAGCCCGTGGCTAAACATATCCAGCTCTAGACAGGAGGGAGAAGCAGTAGCATGGTGGCCCCTCCTGTATAAATGAGGAGTTATCTCTGGTATTAATAGGAAATCCATTTAGTAGATGTAACATGGGCAGGAATAGGCTATAGAGCAACCATTGAGATTCTTTCCATGTTAAAGTTCTAATGAAACAAAATATAGATAGAGCCATCCTCTCTGTTGGATCCTGAACCTTTCTTGACTCAGTTTTAAGGTGAAGCATGTGCTTATTCATGCTTTGGCAGCTCAACAATTATAAATCTTTTTTTTTTTTCTTTTGATTGGTATCAGCCTTGGGTCTGACTTTGAATAAAGAACAGTTTAACACACCCTGTAAGCTAGGTCTGCCTTTCTCAGTGTGTGTATTTAGCTGCAATAGTTGAACATGGGACAGGGACCTCAGAAATTTCCTCTCAACTATTCATTGCAAATGATTTTTCTTTTTGTGCACTGTTCACAATAGCTAAGTTGTGGAAACAACATGGATAGATAAAAGGGTAAATAAAATGTGGCATAAAGGTATAATGGAATACTAGGCAGTTTTAACAAACAAGGGAATTTTGCAGTGTGCCACAACATGAATGAATCTGGAGGACTTTGTGCTGAGAGAAATTAGCCAATCCTCAAAAGTGATCCACTTAACACGAGGTACCTGAAATTGTTAAATTCATAGGTTCAAAGAGTGGAATGGGTGAAGGGGGAAATAGGGAGTTAGTAATCAACAGGCATTTAAGTTCAGTCCTGCAGATGGGTAAGCTCTAGAGATCTGTTCTTTACCATTGTACCTATATTGACACTTAAAATTATTAAGAGGATAGGTCTCACGTTAAGGTGTTCTGACTATTTTTTTTTTAAAGTTCTGTTTTTTTTTTTTTCCAGTAACCTGTCTGTTTTATAGCCAGGTTCAGTGGGGACTTCTTCCTGATATACCAGAGCTCTGTGGTGTCTGTTGGAAGGCATTCCTAAAATCCCTGTCATGGGGTCTGCTGTTGTGGCCGTTTTCTAGGTCATAGGCTCAGGCCTCTAAAGAGTAGGTAGGATATAAGTGAGATTTTGTGACTTTAGCAATTTTCTTATCAGAAAGTGGCAGGCAACAGAGATGTCTCCATCTCTGTTGAGAACTTGTATTAATTGGTCCTGCCTTGATAAAAGATGCAAAAGGGCAGCCCTTTGCATCAGATTATGAAGGTTGCCCTGCCTTATCAATCAAGCCACGAGCTCAAATCATTCAGTAAAATAGGTACATTGTAAGTGCCATTAGGTTTTAGATATGACATAATTTTTTTTCCCCCTCTCTGACTGGGCATTTATTTTCTTACTGATTATTCACTAACTGGTACTAGTGATGGGCTTAACTATTTGAATAATGATAACCTTGCATAGTTCACTACTAAAATGTAGAGGAAAATATAAATGGAGGTATTACGTGATTTAGTACTGCTTTTGAATTGAGGTTTTTAAGTACCTTAAAGTCAGGATCTGTACTTTTTAAAAAAAACTAATTTGTTTTTATTAGATGTTAAATAGACTAAAAAACTAACTAAGTCAACCATAGTATCTAAAGAAACATGGTATAGTAAATGCCTCTGTATTTAACCACCTGAATTATTAAAAAGAATATATTCATGAAGCAAGTAAAACCAGAAAGTACCTATGTGTCCCTCACCCTAGAGGTACTCCCTGTTCTCAGCTGCCTTTATTATTCATTTGCTTTTCCATGTATTTGATTCCTTAGATAATGCATTGTTTCATTTTGATGTTTTTGAAGGTTTTATAAATCACTGCACGTATTCTTCTGCAACTTGCTTTCTTTATATTCTGTTCTTGAGATTTACCCTTGTTGCGTGTTACTCTAGTTCTTTCATTTTCATTGCTGTTTAGTATTTGTGAATTAATGTATCAGTTTATCCATTCCTTTGTTGACGGTAATTTGGGTTCTAGGTTTTTACTATTATAAACAGTACTGCTCTAAACATTCTTGTCCCTGGCTCCTGATGCCTATGTGCAAGAGTTTCTCTTGGGTATACCACCAGGAGAAAAGTTCTTGGGTCATGGGATATGTATGTGTTCAGCTCTGTTTTGACTGAGCCAGATTTTTTTCCAGTTGATTGTGCTTTTTCTCCCATCAGGAGGAACTATATATTGTTCCATATCCTGGCTAGGACTTGACCTTAATAGACATTTTGTTTTTTGCCTGTCATGTTACTTATGAATAATAATGTTTGTTGGGCTATTTTTGCAAGTGCAAACCTGCTAAAATTTACTATTCTCAAGAGGCTTATGGTAACTTGTATGGACAGTTCAGTTCAGTTGCTCAGTCATGTCTGACTCTTTGCGACCCCATGAATCGCAGCACGCCAGGCCTCCCTGTCCATCACCAACTCCCAGAGTTCACTCAAACTCATGTCCATCAAGTCAGCGATTGCCGTCCAGCCATCACATCCTCTGTCGTCTCTATCTCCTGCTTTCAATCTTTCCCAGCATCAGGGTCTTTTCAAATGAGTCAACTCTTTGCATGAGGTAGCCAAAGTATTGGAGTTTCAGCTTTAGCATCATTCCTTCCAAAGAACACCCAGGACTGATCTCCTTTAGAATGGACTGGTTGGATCTCCTTGCAGTCCAAAGGACTCTCAGGAGTCTTCTCCAACACCACAGTTCAAAAGCATCAATTCTTTGGTGCTCAGCTTTCTTCACAGTCCAACTCTCACATCCATACGTGACCACAGGAAAAACCATAGCTTTGACTAGACGGACCTTTGTTGGCAAATGTCTCTGCTTTTTAATATGCTATCTAGGTTGGTCATAACTTTCCTTCCAAAGNAATAAAGTCTGACACTGTTTCCACTGTTTCCCCATCTATTTGCCATGAAGTGATGGGACCAGATGCCATGATCTTCGTTTTCTGAATGTTGAGCTTTAAACCAACTTTTTCAACTCTCCTCTTTCACTTTCATCAAAAGGCTTTTTAGTTCCTCTTCAGTTTCTGCCATAAGGGTGGTGTCATCTGCATATCTGAGGTTATTGATATTTCTCCCAGCAATGTTGATTCTAGCTTGTGCTTCTTCCAGCCCAGCGTTTCTCATGAGGTACTCTGCATAGAAGTTAAATAAGCAGGGTGACAATATACAGCCTTGATGTACTCCTTTTCCTATTTGGAACCAGTCTGTTCTTCCATGTCCAGTTCTAACTATTGCTTCCTGACCTGCATACAGGTTTCTCAAGAGGCAGGTCAGGTGGTCTGGTATTCCCATCTCTTTCAGAATTTTCCACACTTTATTGTGATCCACACAGTCAAAGGCTTTGGCATAGTCAATAAAGCAGAAATAGATGTTTTTCTGGAACTCTCTTGCTTTTTCCATGATCCAGCGGATGTTGGCAATTTGATCTCTGGTTCCTCTGCCTTTTCTAAAACCAGCTTGAACATCTGGAAGTTCACGGTTCACGTATTGCTGAAGCCTGGCTTGGAGAATTTTGAGCATTACTTTACTAGCATGTGAGATGAGTGCAATTGTGCGGTAGTTTGAGCATTCTTTGGCATTGCCTTTCTTTGGGATTGGAATGAAAACTGACCTTTTCCAGTCCTGTGGCCACTGCTGAGTTTTCCAAATTTGCTGGCATATTGAGTGCAGCACTTTCACAGCATCATCTTTCAGGATTTGAAATAGCTCCACTGGAATTCCATCACCTCCACTCGCTTTGTTGGTAGTGATGCTTTCTAAGGCCCACCTGACTTCACATTCTAGTATGTCTGGCTCTAGATGAGTGATTACACCATCATGATTATCTTGGTCATGAAGATCTTTTTTGTACAGTTCTGTGTATTCTTGCCACCTCTTCTTAATATCTTCTGCTTCTGTTAGGTCCATACCATTTCTGTCCTTTATTGAGCCCATCTTTTCATGAAATGTTCCCTTGGTATCTCTAATTTTCTTGAAGAGATCTCTAGTCTTTCCCATTCTACTGTTTTCCTCTTTAAAAAAAAAAAGTTAAATGACCTGGAGATGCTAAGTGAAAGTTATAGAGAAGGAATTTTTTTCTTTTAATTATTTCATAACTTGATTGAATCTCCTTAGCTTTTTATTGTGATGATTTTCAAACATAGAAAAGTTTAAAGAAAAGTCTTATAACTAATTGCAGTATACCATCACCTGCATTGCAGAAGGAAATGGCAACTAAGGAAATGGCAACCCACTCCAGTATTCTTGCCTGGAGAATCCCAGGAACAGAGGAGCCTGTTGGGTGCCGTCTATGGGGTCTCACAGAGTTGGACACGATTGACGTGACTTAGCAGCAACTTAGCAGTCACCTACATACTTTGCTCTAATTGTTTTATTTATGAGTTCTTATGTGTATTGCATTTGTATATGTATTAGTTGAAAATTTTTGAGTCACAGACAACTTACACGTTACCCATTCATTACATGGTTACATGTAATCATCTTCAGCATGTATCTTCTGATGACAAGGATATTCTTTCTTTCTTATTAATACAGTATCATGATTACATGTAAGAATATTGCCAAGAATTCCCTAATATCTTCTAATAGTCAATCCTATTTGAATTTATCAATTATCTCCTAAACATCTTCAGTAGTTGTGTTTTGGTTAATTTTTGGAACCAAGATCCTTTGAAAGCTCACAAGTAGCGTGTGATTGTTACATTTCTTAGTCTTAGTATAGCATAGTCCTTTCATCTTTATTTTCATGATGTTGGCTTTTTGAAGAGACTAGTCCGTTGTCTTGCAGAGTGCACACGTTCTTGGTTATCTGATTATTTCCTCGTAGTGTCTTTAAGTTGTTCTTTCATCCCCTGTCTGTTCTGTCAGGATTCACTTGGCAGGACTCATGAGTGATGTTGAATACTTCATATTCTGTCACATCAGGAGGCGCTCCTAAATGTGCTCACTTGGTTGGGAGGTGCTGCTCGCTCACTGTACGCTTCTCACTTTGTAATTGACTACCTACTGTAGTGCCTTGAAGGACAGTGGGTTCTGTGTCCTTTTGACCTTCCTCCAGTAGTTTCTGATTGTCCCTAGCTCTCTGGCCCAAGACAAACAAGGTTTACCTTGTAGCTTCCCTGTCCCAGATCTGGAGTCCAGCCTGTCTCCAAGGAGCCCTTGTTTCTGGTAGGAAGGTCTTTAGAAATCTAGTTTTGTCTGCTCAGTACGCTCCATACTGAGCCACTGGCTGGAGTCCCTGCCTCGAGAAGAAAGGTACTGACATCTTCAAGGAAGTCTGCTGATGGCTCTGGAGGACACAAATACAACTGCTAATGGGCAGTTTTTCAAAGCAGCATAGTAAGTAAAAAGGTGCAAAATAGTATAGTTAAGGTCCTAGAAGGCCTCCTGAAGGAGGGGTTAAGAAATGGATTTGGGTACAGTGAAGAAAATAAATAAAAAGGTAAGTAAAAAGGTGTCTGTTAGTGAGGAGGAGAGGACATTCTCTCCAGGGCAAGGATGTTTATGGAAGTAGGAACAAGCTGAGGCATGTGTGTTACAGCAAGTAACCACAGCCTTGCAGTGGTGAAGAGTCTGAATACAGAAATATAAGGAAATAAAATGATTGTTAGCAGGGCCAGAGACTTTGTGTTCCACTGAGTATATTTTTTTAAAATATAAATACCTCCATTTGTTTCTTTGTTATAAAAAGCAGTGTATGATCTTTGCATAAATTTAAAACAGAAGTGTTTAAAGTGAAAGCTGTGTCATGATCGTATCCTAAGAGTATGTTACAGTTTGGTTTATTATCTTTTCAGACTTTTATGTATTTGTTACATAGAGGTTAAGAGCATGGAAACTGTCTCAAGAGAGCCTGATTTGAAACCTGGCTTTGCCAGTAATTAGCTGTGTGGGTTTTTTTAACATGTTAATTTTTCTGTGCTTCAGTTTTCTCATCTGTTAAATAGGAAGTAATAGAATGTACCCTGCAGAGTTGTGAGGATTAATGGTTGGTGCATATAGTCCTGCCTAAATCAGTGCTTGGCATATGGCCAGCATTCATGTGTTACTTGTTGTTTTTATGTTTTTGAAACAAAACCAGAATCCTTGTTCTGTATGACATACAGCTTTGTAACTTAACTTATTTAAAAATGAATTTCTTTTTTTTTACAGGTAAAGAACACATAGAGACATTGCCATCCTAACCATTTTTATGGGGACTTTTCAGTGCTATTTATTATGTTTGCATTGCTGTAGAACATATCTCAAGAACTTCTTTAATCTTGCAGAACTGAAAGAGCTCATTAAACAGCTCTCTTTTGCTTGCTCCACCCAGCCCTGATAACCACCGTTCTGCTTACTTGTGGAGAACAGCATGAGTATTTTAAAAGAAACATTTTCCAGGTGATTCGAGGACCTATTCAGGACTGAAAACCGTACTACCCCATATCAGCTCCTAAAACTTGGTAGATATCTCTTGGTGTTAAAGAAAAAGTGGGGTAACAACTTTACCATTCTAGTTTCAGTAGGTACTTGGAAGCCAGGGCTTCGGGGCAGTGAAATAGGTGGAAAGCAGGGTAGCGAGACAAAGCGCTGTCAGCGGAGTGCTGCATAAATGCATGTGCCCCGTTAGGCATGGGCTGGGATGGGTGTGGTGTGGACGCTTTATGAAGGCAACATTTGTAACACACTGAAGGGACAGGTTAAAACTTGTGAGGACAAGATGTGAATGTGGGTGTCAGGAACAGATAGATGAGGTCGTGCAAGGGGAAGGACAGTGTGGTATTCTCTGGGGGGACTTGCACCCTAGTTTAGTTAGGTTGTTGGTACATTTTTCAGAGATAAGGAAGGAAAGGTTGCTCAGGCAAGAGTCAGAGGTTGGTTCTTCATGGTGTGGAGAATAACTCACTCAAGGGTTTTGAGTGGTCCTAGTCAGGTAAAGACAAAGAAGGCAATGGCACCCCACTCCAGTACTCTTGCCTGGAAAATCCCATGGACGGAGGAGCCTGGTGGGCTGCAGTCCATGGGGTCGCTAAGAGTCGGGCACGACTGAGCGACTTCACTTTGACTTTTCTCTTTCATGCATTGGAGAAGGAAGTGGCAACCCACTCCAGTGTTCTTGCCTGGAGAATCCCAGGGACGGGGGAGCCTGGTGGGCTGCCGTCTATGGGGTCGCACAGAGTCGGGCACGACTGAAGCGACTCAGCAGTAGCAGTCAGGTAAAGAAATGGGAAAAGAATGAGATTGTGGTCTAAGGAAGGAACACTGTTCAGTCTTCACGAGTTGCTAGGAGATACAGAATGTGCTTGATGCTGTCAGGGGTTTTGAAGACTGTGCCCTTGTTAACTTCATGGCCTCAGCAAGTAAGAAGACGGTGGCTGTCTTGAGAGGTATTTATTATGAATACTTTGGTTCCTTCATTTCCTCAAATATTCATATATTTTGAAATACAAGTCTTTAGCTAGGTAATCTGTTTTTGTGAGACAGTTCCTAGTTTATTTAATGAGAATAATCCTATTAGTCCTCTTATTTAAAAGGTGATATTTGATGTAGGTCTCACAAACCAAGTACAGAACACTCTGAAATCCTCTGAGGAAAATACAGGGCTGTTTATTTGAATAGCTGCTTTTCAGTGAATGTGATGAATTTTAGCATGTTTATTAATAGTTGATGATAGCGACATTGAAATTTTAATTGGGAGAGAAATTGACATGGTTTGGCATTGATCCAGTGCACTGTAAGCTTCTTTAGAACACCGGGTAGTCTGAAAAATGTAAAACATGTTGTGCTTTTTTAGGAGTAAGTTGATAATCTTGTTAGGTTTTTTTTTTTTCTCCCTGAAATAGAATCAAGGAGGGTTATTTCTAAATCTTGGCAGTTTTTCCATAGCTATGACTTTTTACAGTAGATTTGAAAAGAAAATAGTTTACCATGAATACTTAAGGTGGGAACCAAAACTTAACTGTTGTTCTTTGCACATCATCTTGGGCTTTTTACTTTCCCCAGTATGAAGTGACAATCAAGGAGAAGCATTTTGAAATATGGTTCCTCTAAAAAACTTACATTGCTTTTAGTTTGTTCACAGTTTACTAGAGAATCAAATTAAGAGAGATCACCATGAAATAGATTATTAATTGAATTGTAGAGGCAGTAAATGCTAAAGGGTTTAGAGGATGTGTCATTTCTCACTGAGGGACAGGAGGAGTTTTACAGAAAAGTTTTACAGAAAATCACTTGTTGTTATCTTCTGAACTCTTGAAGGAAAGTATGGTTAGAATGGAGGGGAGGAGGGCATCTGATTATTGAAGCTTAATTGCTTTGAAAGATATGTATGAAATTGGGCATAGGTCAGAGTGGTACCACCACCCTGCTTCTGTCCCAGTCAGAGCCCCTCTTTTTCTGTTTAAATACTAAAGAGTTCTAGATTTCTTTTTACAAGAGTTCTGTGATCAGTAGGGGTAAAAAGAAAAACTTGGCACCTACTCTGATACACTCCAGATGGCATGCATTTGCAGTTAGAATAAAAAATTCTTTGTTTATTTAAAATTCAAGAAGATTTGATGATTGAATTTTTGGATGTTGTCATGTTGCAAATAACATTACCTTCTGAGTGGAGAAACTTGGAACAGTCAACAAATAATGGTGCATGTGTAGATGTACCCACTGTAAGAGGTGAGTCACAGAACGACAACATTAGGAAGGATGTGAGATTGATGTGAAAAGAAAGAATAACGTGATTGTCTTTGCTGATGCCTGCCTGAGAAGCCTTCTTCACCATAAGGTGACATCTCCCAGGAAGAGGTTGAAAGAGGCGAGCTGTGTATTTTGGCCACTGGGGGGGTACCCAGTTGTGGAGCAAAGAGTAGGCTGTCCAGTTGGTCACACTGAGCAGAAAGTATAAACACATTGCCTTAATGCTGTATTAATTGGTTTAAATCTACTTTAAGTGACAAGATGCCTTGACTCAGAAAACAATTTGTCTTTTAGATAGAATCTTCCTGCAGCTGGAAAACGACATTCAACTTAAAATACTGGCTGTAGAAAAGGAACCTAAATATATGTGCACTGGACATTTTAGAGATTATGCCAGTGACTATGTATTCAATATGGCTTTGATTCTTGAAAACACATGCATATGGCTTAGAAACAAATATTCTAATTCCAGGTATCTCTTAACCTAGGGTTAGTTTTTTCATTTTTATTTTTCCAGTTTTACTGAGAAATAATCGACAGAACATTGAATAAGTTTAAGGCATTGTACAGTCACTAAGTCGTGTCTGACTGTTTGTGACCCCATGGGCTGTAACCCGCCAGGCTCCTCTGTCCACGGGATTCTTACTGTGTGGGTTGCCATATCCTTCTCCAGGGCATCGTCCCAACCCAGGGACTGAACCCAGGTCCTCTGCATTGGCAGGCGGATTCTTTTTACTACGGAGCCACTGGGGGAGCCCATTAAGGTGTACAACGTAATAATTAGATATTGTAAACTTTGTAGAACAGTTACCACAGTAAGTTCAGTTATTATTCATCACCTCACAGTTTCAGTTCTTTTCCCTCATGATGGGAACTTTTTAAACAACTTTCAAATATACAATATTGTTAACTACACTCATCTTGTTGTACGTTATATCCCCAGAATTTGGTTTTCTTTCCACCACTTTAAACTGATTATTTTGGCATTCAATTCCATATCTCTAAAACACACGGTTATATTCCTCTGTCTTGATTATTTGGTTTTAGGCCTTGTCACTGGGTTTCCTGTGATGGAAGAAGAGAATTTGGCAGTTACGCTCCTCACCTGCCATGTGGCTCTCTTCTGACTTTAAAGTAGTTTTGAGTCATGTAGTCTTCTCCAGGGGGATCTTCCCGACCGAGGGATCAAACCCGGGTCTCCTGCATTCCAGGCAGAGCTTTAACCTCTGAGCCACCAGGGAAGCTCATGTAGTCTACTTGCCACTTAATAGCTGCGTGACCTTGGGCAGGTCATTTAGTGTGGCTTAACTTTTCTCATCAGTAAAATGAGTACTGTATAAGTAGTATCTACTTCATAGGATTGTTAGGACTTAACGTATGTAAAGTAGATGGAATAGTGACTAGCACATAGTAGGCTCTACATAAGTATTATGAATGATTAGTACGGTATAATTACTTTTTCTTCCTTGTACAACTCCATTCACTTAGCTTTCTATGTCATAAGTCCCCCTACATACGAACCTTGGAAAGTTGCAAACTTTCAAAGATGGGAACGTGTGTTTGCATGTCCAGCTGTGTTTAAATTCATGTGTCTGGTGTACACTGTCACACGCATCCTCTACAGGAGGCTGTGCTCTTGTTTGCTTTACTGTAAAGTACTGTTGCCATGCAACAGGAGCAGATTACTAATGAAGACCTGATGGAATCGGAGGCCCAGAGAAGGGACCAAGAGAGACGAGAGGAAGAAGCAACTGAAGAACCAGAGAGATTCACAGCATGGGAAATGGCAAGGGGATTGTCTTTAGTTGAGGAGGCGCTGTTAGTTTTTGAGGCATAGGACCAAAACGAAGAACGGTACATGAAGGTTGCAGAATGCCGTCCAGTGCTCCGGATTATCTGTGATCAGAAAAAAAAGAGATGCTGCCTAGACATCGCTGGATTGTAGTTTTAAGAGAGTAGATAGAACTGCAAACATCAAGGAGCCAGCACCTGTGCCCTCCATGTCAAGCGTGAGTGAAACTGCAGCTTCCCTCCGTGCTGTGCTGGCGACCCTTCCACTCTGCCGTCTCCCACCGCCTCTCCCTCCTCCAGTCAGTAACTCTTGTTGCCTGTTTACTCAGTGCCTGCCCCGTGTGCCAGCTGTTGTACTGTACTACTGTACTTTTTAAGGTACTGTGCTATAAGATTACGGAGAAGGCAGTGGCACCCCCCTCCAGTACTCTTGCCTCAAAAATCCACGGATGGAGGAGCCTGGTAGGCTGCAGCCCATGGGGTCGCTAAGAGTCAGACACAACTGAGCGACTTCACTTTCACTTTTCTCTTTCATGCATTGGAGAAGGAAATGGCAACCCACTCTAGTGTTCTTGCTTGGAGAATCCCAGGGACGCGGGAGCCTGGTGGGCTGCCGTCTATGGGGTCGCACAGAGTTGGACACAACTGAAGCAACTTAGCAGCAGCAGCAGCAGCAGCAGCTATAAGATTAAAAATGATTTTTTAAATTTTTTGTGTTTGTTTTTTATGTATTATTTGTTTGAAAAGTATTATAATCCTATTACAATACGGTACTGCATAGCCGATTGTGTTAGTTGGGTCCTATTGGACTTACAAACATGCTCTTGGAATGGAACTTGTTTGTATATAGGGGACTTGCTGTAATCTGTAGATGTTTTGTAGATAATCTTTATTAAGCTGAGGAAATTCTCTTCTAGTTTACTGAGAGTTTTTATTATGAGTGGTGGTTGATTTTTGTTTCCAACTATATTGTGGATTTTTGTTTCATCTTGCACTTATGTTACCTTCTGCTTTAGGTATTTTGAAGCTCTGTCGATACATACAATTTAAACTGTTATATCATCTTAGTTATTTGACCTTTTAAAAAACCATCATGTAATTTTCCTGTTTATTCTTAGTAATTTTCTTTGTTGTTGTCATACTGGTCCTGAGGCTCTGTTTCTTATTCATTTACTTTTTAAACCTTTTCTGTGTTCGAATGGGATGGTTGCTATGGTCTTTGAAGCTCACTGAATCTTTCCTCTGCCATCTCCATCATGCTGCTGGATGCTGCTGCTGTGCTTAGTAAGTCGCGTCTGACTCTTTCTTTGTAACCTCTTGGGCTGCAGCCTGCTAGGCTCCTCTGTCCATGGAATTCTTCAGGCAAGAATACTGGAGTGGGTAGCCTTTCCCTCCTTGAGGGGATCTTCCCAACCCAGGGACGGAACCCACGTCTCCTGCATTGCAGGCAGATTCTTCATCAGCTGAGCCACCAGGGAAGCCCGTGCTACTGAATATATCCAGTTAATTTTTTATTTTAGCTATTGTTTTTTTCTGGTTTTAAAATTTTCATTTGGTTTTTCTCTATATCTTTGCTAATATTTTCTTTTTTCCCATTGATATGAGTGTTTCTGGTTGATTGTTGGAGCGTTTTAATAATAGCTGCTTTAAATTCTGTCAGTTAATGCCAACATTGGTGTCAGCTTAGCACTGGTGTCTGTTGACTCACTTCCCTTATAAGTTGAGATTGTCTTGGTTCTTTATATGCTGGATAATTTTAGATTGTATCCTGTGGAAAGTTTTGCATATTATGAAATCTTGAGTCTTGTTTAAATCTTGCGAAGAATGTTGATATTTTAAGTTTTAGCTGGCTACTAACTAATCTGGCTAGATTCAGCCTGCAAGTCCTAACCTGCCTTCTTTGGTTCCAGTGTCAGTTCAGTTTTCAAAGCCTTTGCAGCGCCATTCACATCTGTCCCTGAGACCTGAATGATGATCTCTGTTCTGTTCTCACACACATCAGTAGTTTGATTTATGAACAATGTGATGGGGTCGCTTTAGGGAACTCCTTCCTTGGGAATTCTCGTTTTTGGTCCTCTGGCCAGAAAGCTGGGGTTTTAGGGACCTACCTTTGCTGTCCGTCACGACTGTGCCTTTGTCTGGGCTGAATGACAGGAGGACACAGAAGAAAGTGAAGGGTTTGGCCCCATCCTGTCTGGACTGCAGCTTTACTGCTTAGAGAAGAGATGCCTCCTGCTCAGCACTTTGGCTCCTACACGCTCATGTGGGTTGCCCCAGGATCACTTGGGGTTTGGGGTGTGAGAGGACAGGGATGAGAAGAGAAAGTGGGCTGTATACTCCGAGCACTAGGTGTTCCCTTTTCTGTTCCTTGAGCCAGAATTGGAGGGCTTCTGGACCCCTCTCTGTGTGCCCTGGTGGTCACCTCCGTGTTGCTCCTGGTGATTTTGGTGGGGGAGGGTGGTAAACTCATCACCAGCTCAGCAGCTCCTCAGATAGCTGTGCTGCACGTTCTGTCTGGGCTCTGGAGCTCCACAAAGTCCGTGAGTCTGACTTTTGTCTCCTTTGCGGCGTGGCTCCTGCTGTCTCTGCTCAGTGCTCTTCTGTGGCCATGCGCCTGGCTGTCGGGATCTTAGACCCCTGGCCAGGAATGGAACCTGACCCACGGCCGTGAAAGCGCTGAGTCCCAACCACTGAACCACCAGGGAGTTCCCAAGCTCAGTGTTTTATAAATTAAAAAAAAAACAAAAAAAAAAAACCCAAACCCGCCTTCCTATTTGCTTTTGTGTCTGCACAGCCTATAACTCCGCCGAAGGTTAGTCACAGGTTGTGCTCACACCCCTTGAACTGGCAGGCTGTTTGTTGTTCTTGGTGGTCTTTGCTGTTTTGGCTGGAAAGTCTGTTCAAACTTGAGGTTGTTCCCACTCTTGGATCCCCTTCCATGATGCGCAGGTTCCCTGAACAGTGATGCTGGGCTGTGCCTAGTCGCTCAGTTGTTTCTGACTCTTCGACCCCATGGACTGTAGCCCACCAGCCTCCTCCTGGGATTCTGCATGCAAGAAGACTGGAGTGGGTTGCCATGCCCTCCTCCAGGGAATCTTCCCAACCCAGGGTCAAACCCAGGTCTCCCGCACCGTGGGCGGATTCTTTACCAACTGAGCCATGAGGGAAGCTGGAACCGTGATGCTTATTAGCTACAAAGCCCACGGTCATCACTAGCTGCCTAATGGCCAGAAGTTTTCATCAGCTAAGAAGTCAGGGCAGCGTTGATGGACACATTGAAGGTATATAGGTGTACTGTCTTTTCAAATTCCAAATTTAAATTCCTTTTAAAAATAATAAAATGGATAATGATTAGAATTGAGCACTTGTTATTGACAACACATTTTCACACAGTTTTCCCTATGATACTGTTGAGGAAAGTGGGACTTAGAGATATTAAGATTTTTTTTTTTCCTCTATGTTGTACAGCTTATAAGTGATCAAGCCAGGGTACAGTTCTGACCTCAAAGTGCATGATTTTTGCCATTGCCTGAAACTTAGTTTAGAAAATCATGTGCTTTAAGTTGTTCCTACTTATAAGCCCTTTATGAAGTATGTATTATCCTTAGTAATAAGTAGGCGGTGGATTTTTGTAACATTTTAAATGCTTCTTTTATCTCTCCTCTCTGATGTTCTTTCCCCCTTCCTTTCTTGATTTAAATTGGTATGTAAACTTCTGTGTTCTCTAAATTGAATCAGTTGGGATAGAGATGTTATTTTATTTAAGGAAACATGCGTCAGCTTCTGTGAGGGTAAAAAAAGATGCTGGGTGAGGCAAAAGTATTTTGTTCACATAACCTATTTAGAAAAGCTTTATAAATAGGTTGTATCAGGTTACCAATTATATAAAGGAAGATCTTATTTTGTAATTTTGATATGCATAAATTTAGTTACCACAGATTAGTTAAAACTAGTCTCCCAACCACACGGGTAATGACATGAAGTAAATGAGACTTTACCGCTAGCTATTCGTTCCACCTGACCTGCCTCTTGAGAAACCTGTATGCAGGTCAGGAAGCAACAGTTAGAACTGGACATGGAACAACAGACTGGTTCCAAATAGGAAAAGGAGTCCATCAAGGCTGTATACTGTCACCCTGCTTATTTAACTTCTATGGAGAGTACATCATGAGAAACACTGGGCTGGAGGAAGCACAAGCTGGAATCAAGATTGCCGGGAGAAATATCAATAACCTCAGATATGCAGATGACACCACCCTTATGGCAGAAACTGAAGAGGAACTAAAAAGCCTTTTGATGAAAGTGAAAGTGTAGAGTGAAAAAGTTGGCTTAAAGCTCAACATTCAGAAAATGAAGATCATGACATCCGGTCCCATCACTTCATGGCAAATAGATGGGGAAACAGTGGACACAGTGTCAAACTTTATTTTTGGGGGGCTCCAAAATCACTGCAGATGGTGACTGCAGCCATGAAATTAAAAGACTCTTGCTCCTTGGAAGAAAAGTTATGACCAACCTAGACAGTATATTCAAAAGCAGAGACATTACTTTGCCGACTAAGGTCCGTCTAGTCAAGGCTATGGTTTTTCCAGTGGTCATGTATGGATGTGAGAGTTGGACTGTGAAGAAGGCTGAGCCCTTGAAGAATTGATGCTTTTGAAGTGTGGTGTTGGAGAAGACTCTTGAGAGTCCCTTGGACTGCAAGGAGATCCAACCAGTCCATTCTGAAGGGGATCAGGCCTGGGATTTCTTCGGAAGGAATGATGCTAAAACTGAAACTCCAGTACTTTGGGCACCTCATGCGAAGAGTTGACTCATTGGAAAAGACTCTGATGCTGGGAGGGATTGGGGGCAGGAGGAGAAGGGGACGACAGAGGATGAGATGGCTGGATGGCATCACTGACTTGATGGGCGTGAGTCTGAGTGAACTCCGGGAGTTGGTGATGGACAGGGAGGCCTGGCGTGCTGCGATTCATGGGGTCACAAAGAGTCGGACACGACTGAGCGACTGAACTGAACGGAACTGAACTGATTCATTCCTCAGATGACCTCGGAAATCACAGCCCTGCATCTTGATTAGTGAGTGACCAGTCCCTCTACTTTTTTCAAGCCTGTCAGTGATTGGTCCCTGGGCATCTGTCACTTGGTTCTCTTGTAGACAGCAGAGCCTGTAGTTGCCTAGCTTGTTTGTTCTCCAGGGATAAACTTACATGACACTTTACAAAAATGAATCATTGAAAGAAGTAATTGGCTAAGAAGAAAATGCAACAAAGAAACGCTAGGTGTTAGTGCTGGATGTGAAACCTAAGTGGAACATAAGTGGAACTGTAGAAGAAATAGCTGACTGTGGGGATGTTGACACTGAATGAATGCCCACCATTCTAGAGACTCTAGACATGCAGTCAGAGGAACTCAGAAACAGGCTGGTTATTATAAATGACGAAAATGGTTGTGATGAAAAGAATCAATAATGTCTTTGGGGAAGGAACATCAATAAGAACTTTACATTAAAGGAACTCACAGAGGTATTGAAAGTGCAAAGGATAAAATTTGGAAGCTATTGCAAACCTAGAAAGTATACCAGGCATGAAAAAGATGCTCACTCCATCTGCTGAGTTATTGAGAAGAAGGCACACAGATTCAGATTAGTCCTGATGAGTTTTCTTTTCCACATCTTATTTATTTTTAATTGAAAGATAATGTTTTACAGTATTGTGTTGGTTTCTGCTGTACATCTGATAAGTTTTTGAATAAAAAAGTAAAATACTCTAATTATCAACATATCTAATGTTTTAAATTACAGTATACTAAACAAAATTTTCAGTTTCCTGTATATTTATAACCTAGAGTAAAATAGTTTTTAATATTTTGGCACAAAGTTTTAAAGATCATGGAACAATTTAAAGTTTTCCTGTTGATTTTGAAGATTGCTTTTTACGGTTACACATTGAACAGTGGTTTTTATGGTTCTACAGTACTGTGCATAGCAAGGATTGCCTGTATTAAAAGCCAGTGCTTTGGAGTTTTTCAGAACCATTCTGTGTACTAACAGGAGTTTTAATTTTGGTTTTGTTGATGGAGATCAGGGATGCATAACCAAGTTGTCATCAGATTGTTCCTTTGTTTAAAAACCCTTTAATGGCTTCCCTGGTGGCTCAGAGGTTAAAGCTTCTGCCTGCAGTGCAGGAGACCTGGGACTGATCCCTGGGTGGGGAAGATCCCCTGGGGGAGGAAATGGCAACCCACTCCAGTATTCTTGCCTGGAGAATACCATGGACGGAGGAGCCTGGTGGGCTACAGTCCATGGGGTTGCAAAGAGTTGGACACGACCGAGCAACTTCACTTTCAATGGCTTTCGTTATCATCAGAATAGAGCAGACTCTTCAGCGTGATCTGACCCCTGCCTCGGTCTTTAGTTCTTGTGTTCTGCCTCTTCTCATAGCACTGTGTATTCCTTTTTAGCCTTTAGGACTTAAGAAAGTGAAAGTGTTAGTCGCTCAGTTGTGTCTGACTCTCTGTGACCCCATGGACTGTAGCCCACCAGGCTCCTCTGTCCACGGAAGTGTACGGACAAGAATACTGGAGTGGGTTGCCATTTCCTCCTCCAGGAGATCTTCCGGACCCAGGGATCGAACCTGGGTTTCCTGTGTTGCAGACAGATTCTTTACCATCCGTGCCACCAAGGAAGCCCATAGGCTTTCTTAGTTTTAAACTATGTATTTAATTGTGTAATTAGCCATGTAATATTTGTCTCCAATGGACCTATATTGTTTACTACCGAATGCCCAGCACCTGTGTACATATAAACATATGCATACATGTCCATTCGTTCATATCAATATACAGTGCATGTTATACCCGCAGGGCACTCTGTACATTATATGTGCATAGATATATTTTTTTCCTATGGGGAAGAGTGGTTACTTTCCCAAGATTCTCAAAGGATTCAGTGGTCTGAAAAAATAAAGTATTGCACTATAGGAATTGATACAGTGAAATGAATACTCAGCCTAGATGGTATCATTAAATATTAAAGATGTTCACTTTCCAGTCTCAAACTGCACTTGAATAGTTGGACATATAAGATATTATATATAGCCCTGAGTTCATTTCAGTCGATCAGTCATGTCCGACTCTTTGTGACCCCATGAATTGCAGCACGCCAGGCCTCCCTGTCCATCACCAACTCCCAGAGTGCACTCAGACTCACACCCATCGAGTCAGTGATGTCATCCAGCCATCTCATCCTCTGTCATCCCCTTCTCCTGCCCCCAATCCCTCCCAGCATCAGAGTCTTTTCCAATGAGTCAACTCTTTGCATGAGGTGCCCAAAGTACTGGAGTTTCAGCTTTAGCATCATTCCTTCAGAAGAAATCCCAGGCCTGATNTTCCAATGAACACCCAGGGTTGATCTCCTTCAGAATGGACTGGTTGGATCTCCTTGCAGTCTCTCTCTCAAGAGTCTTCTCCAACACCACACTTCAAAAGCATCAATTCTTCGGCGCTCAGCCTTCTTCACAGTCCAACTCTCACATCCATACATGACCACAGGAAAAACCATAGCCTTGACTAGATGGACCTTAGTCAGCACAGTAATGTCCCTGTTTTTGAATATGCTATTTAGGTTGGTCATAACTTTTCTTCCAAGGAGTAAGCGTCTTTTAATTTCATGGCTGCAATCACCATCTGCAGTGATTTTGGAGCCCCCCAAAAATAAAGTCTGACACTGTTTCCACTGTTTCCACATCTGTTTCCCATGAAGTGATGGGACTGGA
>SJYQ01014689.1:21038-46789 GCA_006410935.1 Redunca redunca
TTTTCCTTATTCTTTTTTCCTCCTGGTGTGTGATTGCTCCACTGGTTCAGGGTTCTTTTCAAATACTTCAAAATAATTTGATAACATAAAATTGAAATATAACTATGACTAAAATTTTCCAGTTAAGGAAAGTGACACAGATTTTCATGTTTGTTCTTTTTAGGAATGTTTTAAAGGAAGTTGGGCAACTCACAAGTTACTGCATAAGAAAGCAAGTAAGTAAAGTTACGCATCTGTGTACTGTTTTTCATAGAAGTGACTTCTTGCAGAAGACAAGAATGCTTCCAGCTCTGTAAGTGTGTATTTGAATGTTCTGACAGTATATAATCCCAGAGGCTAGAATTAGGACAATTTTGTGCTTTGCGATATTCAATTCTGTAAGTAAAATGTGACTGAGTAATACCTTTGTTAATCTTGTATTGCATATGTACCATGAAAACATGAGATAGTTGCTAAGATAGTTGGATTGGCTTGAGCAGTACCAGAGAATGTCCTGGCGTCTGGCGCCCTCTCTCTGCTCTGCTTAAAGTATTTGCATGTTGCAGGCAGGGGCACAGGAGCTCCATTTAATCAGATTGCTTTTGGTTTTGCCTAGTGTCAATTTCAATAGCTTTGTCTAACTCAGAATTGTATCACTTTTTTTTTTGGTGTTTTAATGTTATTACTTGTAGCCTGATGTTTAATTTTCTTTTTGAAGTTCCTTTGTGAAACACCACAAATTGAAACTGTTGGCTACTTTTCTAGCTATTGCTGTCAGCCATACTGGTCTATCACGGGTTCAAGTCATCTTTCCTGCCTTGGCGACTCATCCTATAAATTTAAGCCTTTAGGGTGGCTAGCTCAAGACAACTCATCACAATTACTTGAAAATTGACAAGGGCTTTTTGTTCTTATAGCATTGCCATCCTCATGGATGAAGGACTGGCAGATGGTACATGGTTCTTGGTATAAGGTTTCTTTTTCAGCTTAACTGATTTTGGTATTTTTAGTTCATCTACTTTATATTTTTAAGGAATTTGCTGATTTAGTAAAGTTTGGTAGATTGTTTTATATTTATATACCTTCAAAATCTCATTGAGATCAATTTAACCACCATTTGAAGGAAAAGGAAATAAAAATTTAAAAAGACATTCTGTGGTTATATAAAGTGAAGTGTGCATTTAGTGGAAGTGCTAAGGCTATTGTGGGAGGAAATATGGTTAAAGATGAGGAAAAGTGATTGTGAGTAAATGAGTTTAAAAAAACATAAATGACAGGATTTGTTTCCTCAAAGGATAGAGATAGGTTTAAATATGCCACTTTATTTTATTTACTCATACTTTAAATACTGTGCATCAGATGTGTTGGGTAATTTCAGAGCTCTTTGAGCCAGTTATTAACATTTTATTACCCAGGAACTTCTGGAGGAAGGCATGGCAACCCACTCCAGTATTCTTGCCTTAAGAATCCCACGGACAGAGAAGCCTGGCGGGCTACAGTCCATGGGGTCACAAAGAGTCGGACATGAGTGGGCAACTTCGTGTGCACACAGGCACCCAGGAGCGTAAAGCATAGGGAACAGAAGGGTTGAGGTGAAAGAGTATGCTTCTAAAAGAACTTGAAATGAGTCTCTTCTCCAGGTGTTTGCCAGCTCATTGAAATGTGCTTGTTTCTTCAGTATTGGGTTTCTGATGATAGAACTATTTTATTATGACTTATACTACAAGACAGTTAAACAGCTGGTGTTCCCTAAATAATTTTTACTGTACTGGACTGAAACTACTTGTATTTTATGTATATCCCTGGAGTTTAGTATGATGCTGTGTTTCAGATTGTGCCCTCTTGGATCTGATGGGATTAGGTTCACCGGGTGAGCCTAATAGTCTTACTCCCTTTGGGTGGTATTGGGTAGAGTCAGCCCTCAGCTGGCCAGTCCTGTGTTTTTCACACCCTAGTAACCATAGTGGGTGACAGTCTTAGAGGAGGGATTGGTGTGGGGAAAGATGATCTCCAGAGCCAAGAAGAGTATTGAGAAAGGGATTAGGGGAAAAAAGAAATAAGAGATAGGGTTGGGCTGGGAAGCAACCAGGGCGGCTTAAAAGATAGCTCCTTAGTCCAAGAAGTTATAGTGAGATAACGTAGAAAGTAGTTATGTGTACTGATCTCTAATTAAAGATGACTGATTCGTATTTATGTTCATGTGGTGTATTGGTCTGTAATTTGCTTTTATATCTTTGACTGGATCTGGCATTAGAGTAATCCTGGACTCAAAATGGGAAATGTCTCCTCCCCTTCTTTTTTCTGGAAGAGGTTGTGTAGTATTGATATTACTTCTTCTGAAAATGTTTGCTAGAGTTCGCTAATGAAATAGTTTGCACTTGCAGGAGTTTTCTTGGTTGCAGAAGTTAATGAGGCCTTAGGAAAGTTCCAAGTGTGAGTTAAAGAGCAACATGTATTTTTCATGTGTCCTAGGGAAGAAGACCACTTGGCTGTAACATCTTGAAAAGCCTGTAATGCTGATGCTTGGGTGCATTTTTCCTATGCATACCTACTGCCAGAGTTTACGTAGTATTAGCCTTTGGTCTGATCTGTGTACGTTGTAGCACTTCACATCTCAATACTGTATTAGTGTACACTTTTACCACTAACACACTCAGTTTCTTTGTTGCCGATTTTCCTAAAGTAAAAAGGTGGATGTGTTTGACAAGTGTCTTTTGGATAGCCAAAAATGTGATATAAAAACTCACTTAAAAAAAGAGAATCTCTATAGGTATTCTCTGGTGGTCCAGCTGCCGTGCCTGGGGTTCAGTCCCTGGCTGGGGAACTAAGATCCCCACAAGCCACGTGGTGCAGCCAGAACAAACCAACCACCTCTAAATAACACTTTTTCTTCTACTCTTCTGCCCTTCCAAGCTAGTGTGCTTGAGTTTTGGATTGTACAGGGAAGAGGTTAGGTAATATTTCAGAACTGGTTGCAGCAAGCTTTGTGAGCACGGATTACTCTTAAGCCTCACCTCCAAACTACCAAAATCATGGGTTTGTTGTGAGGGTTAAATGGGCAGTAATTAGTAAGTGCTCAGCAGCCATTTATTGGGAGAACTGAGTCAGGATTGTGGTCAGAAAATTCTGTTCCAGGCAGAGCTTAGATACGAGCAGTTTTATGTGAAAGCTGACTGGAGGAGGCCACATGTTTTAGAGAAGAAGAATGTGATGTGTAATACTTGAGATCTGACCTTGTACGTATAGGGTACTCTGTGACACCACCTGCAGCCTACCTGGCCCTGTTGCATGGTGATGTTTGTAAGACAACTCACAGGTGTTTTTTTCTGCTGGCATATGCTTTCACAGTCTTTGTGAAAAGAGCAGTTAGTGTGCAATTTTGTTACCAACCCCCGGTCCAATTCCTGTTTATTGGATTTCTGTTATGTGTTTAGGACTTAGGGGCTTAGATCAAATTTATCCTTAAATAGTTTAATTTATTTTGGAAGAATGACTTTCCCTAAGTAAATTATACCTAGAGATTAGAAAAGAACTTGCTGTATTTCATTCTTGTCTAGCTAGCTTTTGGGTTATAATGCTTGTTTGAGGTCTGCTTTGAATTCTCTTGAAAATTGATTGTGGACAGTTCAGAATCCAGATCAGTAGGAAGCTTTGAAAGGTTTTACATCCTTCCTT
The DNA here is from genome assembly GCA_006410935.1 of Redunca redunca. NCBI lineage: Eukaryota > Metazoa > Chordata > Mammalia > Artiodactyla > Bovidae > Redunca > Redunca redunca. The sequence goes on from SJYQ01014689.1 coordinate 24,693, forward strand.
TTCCCTGCACTCTCCCTTGGAGTATGTTAAAGCAAAAAGCCTGCATCTTCATTGCTATTCTGTGCTATATTTCTGGTGAAAATTATTCTTGAGTTTCCTAATTCAGACAGAAGCACTTGGTGCTATCACAGCCAAAGCAGGTTATCAGGCCTGCATTTAAAACTATTTTCTATAATGTTTGGGGGCTTCCCTGGTGGCTCAGACAGTAAAGTGTCTGTCTGCAGTGCAGGCTACCCGGGTTCAATCCCTGGGTTAGGAAGATCCTCTGGAGAAGGAAATGGCAACCCACTGCAGTACTCTTGTCTGGAAGATTCCATGGATGGAGGAGCCTGGTGGACTACAGTCCATGGGGTCGCAAAGAGTCAGATGCAACTGAACGACTTCACTTACGCTTCACTATAATGTCTAACCCCAGTGGCAATGAATAGAGTCCATTTTTGTCCTGGAATGAAAAACAGCTTTCCTATTGACATTAGCATTCACAGAGGCTTTCTTGAGCTTCATAGGGGAGAAAAATACCTAAAATTCAGTAGCGTAGTAGAGCTTTTCTTTCTCTCTTCTCTTCTTATTCTTTTCTATTCTTTTACTTCATATGTACTAATATGAAATAATGTGAATGGATTGGTTGTATTTTTGCTTTCTTGTCAATTGCACGTCAAGGGTCTTTCACTCCTAAGTTGACCACGTGCTTTGTGGAGAGAATACTCTACTAGTAAGCAGCATTTCCACATTTCTCTGCCCATGTGAACCAAACTTCCCCTGTTCCCTCATCTGTAAGATGAGAAAATGAGACTAGATGATCTTTCTCTGTTGTTGTTGATAACTTTAGTCACCATGCTGTACATTATATCCCCAGGACTTATTTATCACATGACTGGATTTTTGTACCTTTTGACCACCTTCACTCATTTCACCATTCCTCTTTGGCTTAAAATATCTATTCTCCCATTTTTTATTTTAAGTAGATCACTTAAAGGGGAGTTTTGTTTCTAAAATTATTTGAAGCCTGACTTTTAAAACCTATGATAGCATAACAGTAATCAGGAAAAGATCGGTATGCATTGAGAAGTATATAGGCTGTTATTGGCTTGGGAGGGATTTGAATTCCTGCTGTTTAAAGTCTCGGGTTAGTAGTTCTGTTTTAGGTTGTAGATAGAGCAGTGTGCTCAGATACCATTGAGGGTATGTTCTGTGTGAAAAAGATTTTAGGTGCATTTCAGTTAATGCAGCATTATATATTATTAACTAAACTGGTGGTTATTAACTAACCTAGTGGGGTCTTTGGTTCTTATGTTTCTAATGAATCTTCAGTAACTTTTCATTGATTATTCCCTCCCCTTATCTTTGCCTTTTCCTACTCCCTTCTATTACTTACTTCCTTCTGTTACCTCCTTCCTGAAAAAAAAAGCAGACAATACTCATAAAATTTTCAAAGCAACTTAAAATGTTTACTTGACAGTCTGTCATCAGCTGAGTGAGAAGTTTTTTATTTTTTAAACTTTAAATTTGCTTGGGGATTATTTAGAATCTGTTCTTTTAATAAAAACATGGAACCCATTCATAATGTCTGCCCTCAGCTGGGAAGTTTTGACTAGGCTCACATTTTATATTTCAAAAAAACAGGCTTCCTATAAATTGACATTGTAGAGAGAAGGCATTTAGCATTTATTTGAGAAAAGGAGTTTGACCACGTGCTGTTCCTATTCAAAAGTGTGTAAAAACTGACGATATGTTTAGTTTGGGCTTTTTCTCCCAAGGCACTTAGATCTTTCAGGAGTCAGAGGGTTGTGAATAGAGCAAGAACATAGTATTTTGGGGATTCAGGTTAAGGTGGAATTTTGCTTGATTTTGTGCCTGGGCTCTTTGGATTGGCTTTCAAGTATGTGATTGTTAAAAGTTTGCTGCTGCTTAGTAGCTTGAGCGTTGGGCATTTCTTTCTCTCATTCATCCATCCATCTCCCAGAAGATGAAAAGGCCAAGCGAGAAGTGTCCTCCTGGACTGTAGAAGGTGATATCAACACTGATCCATGGGCAGGTTATCGATATACTGGAAAACTCAGACCCCATTATCCACTGGTGAGTAAATAAGGTAATAAAAATTTAATATTTTTTTAAACCAGTCTTCATAATTTTCAGTTTCCTAAAAATGGTTCTTATAATTTGTATTCCGATAATCATGTGATCAGGATTAAGGTTACTTTCTAGCTTTTTAGCTTTCATGGTATGTTGTTTACAAGTTAGTAGGGATAATTGCCAGTCATGGATGAAGCAGAAGAAATTTTAGATTAAGGATCAAGACTTCCTTAATTTTTTTGAAAAAATGAGGTAGAATAGATATTTTTAGGCCAGCATAATGGGAGTATGTATTACTACTTTTCTAAAATTTTTTTACTGTGATATAGTTCTACTTTAATTTAGATAAGACTTTTCTGCCCCTCTTGCTCCTTCCTGTGTTTTTGGCAGACTGACTTCAGAATCTTAACCTCGGAATTGATTTAAGTTGAAATTTGTCATTCTGAAATATTTAAATTCTTTTTACTGTTGTCTTTTTATTAAAGAAGTACATCTTTAATTTTTAAAATTTGGAAAAATGTAAGTCTCTTTAATTGTAGTTTCCAGAGATAATAACCAGGAACATAACGGTGTACATTTACTTCGAGACAACATTTCGTTATTGCTTTGGTTCCCCGATTTGTTTGGAACAACACAGGCGCCTCCCTTGTCTGTGTGTAATCGTAGATCTTCAGTGCCCTCTGGCACTCTCTGTTGCTTACATATTCTGGGAAGGGGCATGACAGTAGCACCAGGAAAATAAAGCTCAGTCCTCACAAAATAGCTATGTTGTGATATTTAAGATGCCCTATAAAACTTTTTTTTTTTTTCATTTAAATGAGATGAATGAACTTTTTTATTTGGTATTTATCCCCCCCACTTTTATTTTTGTTGTTAGATGTTAATAATGAGTTACTTTCAGTTTTGAATCAGATCCAGCTAACCTCTTTATTGTTTTCAGATGCCAACAAGGCCAGTGCCAAGTTATATTCAAAGACCAGATTATGCTGATCACCCTTTAGGTAAATTCTGCTGTGCTGTTTCTTCGTATTTTCAGTTTATGAGCTTGATGACTGCTATAAAAAAAAGAGTCCTTTTTTAGTAGAAAATTTTCATTGCTGCATTTCTGATATTTCTTTTTTTCAAGATAAACTAGAATATTTGAATTAAAAATTCTTTCCTCACACTAGAAATCTAATCAATTCTGAAGACTTTGTTTATATAGCTGTTAAAGGCTACATCCAACATAATACTGTATTTTGTGTTGTTATATCAAAGTCTAGCTTTTTTAAAAAAAAATTATTTTAACATGTTCTCCTGCATTAACTAAATAATACCTGTTTAGATAAAAGCAGATGGTGGAGGCTCTGAGTGCATGCCTAACTAAAGATTCTGTACTGTAGCAGAAATAGTAGTAATGGGATGATAATAATAGTAATAGTGATGCTAATGATTCTATAATTGATACTTACTTTTTCATAACTGTGTGTCAAGCATTGTGTCAACTTCTTTACGTGCATTACTCCATTTTATACTTTGTGCACTCCTGTGGTGGGTTTTATTTTCTTCTCCATTTTATAGTTAATTATAGTGAGACAAAGAGAAGATAGGTAATTTGCAGCATGGTGATAGTTTAGTCGAGAAGTTGTGTCCATCTCTTGCAACCCCATGGACTGTAGCCTACCAGGCTCCTCTGTCCATGGAACTTCCCCAGGTGAGAATACTGGAATGGGTTGCCTTTTCCTGCTCCAGGGGATCTTCCCTCCCCAGGGATTGACATCAGTCTCCTGCATTGTAGGCAGATTCTTAACGCTGAGCCACCAGGGATGCCCAATTTGCAGCATAGGTTCTGTGAAATTATTGAGTTTGCTTGTCAAAAATGGTTGAATATCAGCATTTTCATGTGGTTTAATCTACCAAACTAAGCTACTGTTGCTTTTCTTCTCTAAGACAAAAAGGAACTGTATTAAGTTCTTATGAATCTAATTTGAAAATGTAATTAAACTCCATTGTTTCAGATAAATTGAAGGGAAAGAGTCTGAATGATAGAATACTGTTGAGGATGTATAATTTTATTACAATGTATTTCATATTCTAGAGTATAGTTTTAAATTGTATCTTTAAAAAGTATGCAGATAAGGACTTACCTGGTGGTCCAGTAGCTAAGACTCTATGCCCCCAGTGTAGAGTGACAGGGTTCAATCCCTGGTCAGGGAACTAGATCCCACATGCTGCAACTAAAGAGCCTGCGTTCTCCCCCACCCCCACAATACAGCAACAAAAAAGAACATAGATAAGGTAAATTCTGGTGGGATAAAATGTTATGAGGGGAAAAGTGAGTACGTTTCCCCAGAAATAATCACTGTTAATGATTTCTTGCAGAACTTTTCAGCAGTCTTTGTTGTGCATACACACGTTAGCACCCTCTCCATCCAACTATACAAAAAACGAACAAGCATATACACCTTTTCCCCTTGTGTTACTGTATTTTATGTTGTAAATATTCCATATAAGTTCACATAAAACCATTTGTTTTTAATGAGTGAAGTATTCCACTGTGTGTACATGTTATAATTTATTAAACCAGACTCCTATTGATTTATTTCTAGGTTTTTTTTCCAGTTTATTTCTAGATTATTTCCAGGTTTTATTTCTGCCAGTTTGACCACAAGAACTGTTCTTGTGCACCCTGTTCATGTGCATCTTTGTGCACGTGTCGAGAGCATTTCTATAAGCGAATTGTCTAAAGTAAAACAGCTAGATCACAGGATACATGCATTTAAAAAATAGTTACAAATCTCAGCGATTCTTCAGTTAAAAACATGTGAGACTATTTTCTTCTATCTTCCTCAGCTTAGTATGTTATCAAGTTTTATGATCTGTGCTGATCTGAAAGATGAAAAATGATACTTTGCATTTATTTTAATTTGCATTTTTAAGTTATGAGTAAGGTTGAGCATCTCTTTACTTTTTTTATTATTTATTTATTTAATTTATTTATTGGGCTGTGCCAGGTCTTAGTTGCAGCGTGTGGGATCTAGTTCCCTGACCAGGAACTGAACCTCGGCCCTCTGTATTGGGAACTCAAAGTCTTAGCCACTGGACCAGCAGGGAAGTCTCCATCTCCTTACTTTTAAAAATCATTTCTATTTTTCCTTTTGAACTGTCTATTAATATCCTTAGCCTTTTTTCCCCCCTCTCAGATTACTTAGTTTTTTCCATACTGACTTATAAACGTTCTTTCTATATTGAGGAAAATAATCTCTTGATGTATAAAATGTTTTCTCCCAAGCAGATAGTTACATTTTTGTCTTTGTTTATAACATTACATTTATGACAAACTTTCAACATTATTTTGTAGTAAAGTTTGTCTGTTTTCTTTTAAGGTGTTTATAGCTTTATAACCTAGAAAGACCTTTTTGGTTCAGAGATAATAAAAATATTTTCCTATGATTTCTTTGACTATTTCTGTGATTTTACTCTTTTTGTGTGTGTGATAAAATTTTGGGCCCATGTGAAACTTATTATTAGGAGTGAAGTAGGGCTGCAACTTAATTTTTTCCCAGAAGAATATCTGGTTGTCACGTCACTGGTTGTTTTTAAAAATCAGTCTTTTTCTTACTGATTTAAAATGTAACCTCTATCACTGTATTATATTTTCATATATCTTTGGGTCTATTTTTGGATTCTGTTCTGTTTCATTAACCCATTTGTCTAATCATATGCCATCACCAAACTCTTAATTATTATAGCTATAGAGTATTTTACCTGCTCCAGTGTTCTTGCCTGGAGAATCCCAGGGACAGGGGAGCCTGTCAGCTGCCGTCTATGGGGTCGCACAGAGTCAGACACAACTGAGGCGACTTAGCAGCAGCAGCATAGAGTGTTTTAATATTTGGTAGGCCTTGTTGTGCCCATCTTTCCTCTTCTTCAGAATTTTCCTGACTCTTCTTGCATGTTTGTTTTTCCATGTGAAATTTAGGATCAGCTTGTCTGGTTTCTAAAAATGTCCTCTATTACCAATTTTTATGGGGATAGTGTTAAATTTATAGACTAACTTTGGAAGAATTGAACTTTTACGATATTGAGTCTTCCTATCCAAGAACAGGGTATGTTTTTCTATTTTATTTGTCTCCTTTATGTCTTTCAGTGGTATTTTAAAATTTTCTTCATTAGGTCTTGTAACATTAAGTTATTCCTGGATATTTTACCTTTTTAAGTTATTCTTGTGAATATAATATCTTCTGTATTTTTTGATTTATTTTCATAGTTCAGTTGGTAAAGAATCTGCCTGCAATGCAGGAGACCCTGGTTTGATTCCTGGGTTGGGAGGATCTCTTGGAGAAGGGATAGGCTACCCAGTCCAGTATTCTTGGGCTTCCCTTGTGGCTCAGCTGGTAAAGAATCTGCCTGCGGTGGGGGATACCTGGGTTTGATCCCTGAGTTGGGAAGATCTCCTGGAGAAGGGAACAGCTACCCACTCCAGTATTCTGGCCTGGAGAATTCCATGGACTGTATAGTGCATGGAATTGGAAGGAGTTAGACACGACTGAGCAACTTTCACTTTCACTTTGTGTATGGCAGAGTTATTGATTTTTATATATTATAATCTACCAACTTGCTGAATTCTTATTTTTAGTTATTTTCCAGATATTCCCTTGTTCTAGGGATATATAATCATATCTGAAATTAATAAAGATTTTGTCCTTTTCTTTCTAAGTTTATATGTCTTATTTCTTTCTCTAGTTAAGTACATCTGCAGTATTGTCAGAACAGTGCTAACAATACTATGCTGATAGTGGGCATTCCATGATGTTGGTTCTTGGCTTGAGATTTGTATTTATCATGTAAAGGTGGTAGCTGGCTGTGTTATCAGAGCTATCTTTGTAGATGATCGTTTATTTTCCATTCTTTAATCTATGACTGACAAGTTATATTGATAGTTAATATTGAATTATACCTGTCTTTCCAATATGAATTTCACTCAATTCATGGTGTACTATGTGTTTTTTGGATTTTGCTAGATAATATTTTATTTGGAATTCTTATATCAGCATTTGTAAAGAGTAGTTTATGGTTATAGTCTTGTTGACTATTTCATATAATTCAATAATTTCAGATTTTGAAATTATTATTATACTAGCTTTAATGCTTTTCAGTATATGAATAAGTTAAGCTGATTTTATTAGTGAAAATTCTTAGGGCAATATTTTTCAAACTTTTTTTGATTGTGAACCAGAGTGAGAACTGTATTTTATAACATAATCTGTATATATGTGTGTGTGTATAAATTAATAGCCAAACATTTCACAACAGTCTGTATATAGTCTATTTTCTATTCAGTTTATTTACTTAAAAAAAATGTTAAGTCATAGCCCTCTAATAGCCACTAAATGATCACAAGTTGCAGTTTGAAAAACACTGGTTCCAGTTTTAAAAAATAAATGAGTGTAATTAATTCATCAGTTGTTGATATATGCTTGCTACATAGGAGATGATCATGAAAACAGATATAAATTAAATATATAGTGCTATTCAAATGTAAATCATTTATTGACCTTATTAACACACTGCCTGTCAGATGATAAATAGGCCATCTTGACTGATTTCTAATAAATCTGAAAATTTGTTCTTCAGAATTCTTCCTTCAGTTTGTTTAGCAAATTTCATGTTGAAAGTATTTTTTCAGAAACCCTGACCTGGACCCTCCCATATATAAGATACCATTGTATGACTATTATTTTATCATTGGGGAGTAATTATGCTTTTATATACTATATCTTTTTGTTCATTTTGGTTTTACTTAGTGATTTTCTTTTCCAGGAATGTCCGAATCTGAGCAAGCTCTTAAAGGTACTTCTCAAATTAAGTTACTCTCATCTGAAGATATAGAAGGGATGCGGCTCGTATGCAGGGTAAGAGCTTTCCCCTCCTCCTAGGATAGGACTTGTTTAAGTAGTTACAAATGAAGTCAATGATTTGAGCTTGTACAAAGGTAGCAAATGTTACACAGTAAGACTGACTGGCCATTTTATTATTTTTTTTGGAAAAAATTTTTTTATTAAGGTATAGTTGATTTACAATGTTGTGTTAATTTCTGCTATACATCTAAGTGATTCAGTTATGTATACATTCTTTTTTATATTCTTTTCCATTATGTTTGTTCCAGGATATTGAATATAGTTTCCTGTACTATGCAGTAGGACCCTGTTCTCCATCCATTCTTTATGTAATAGTTATTTGCTATGGTTCTTTGATGAAAATCATTTATCTATTCTTTTATTTCCCTCCCTTTCCTTCTCCACTGTAGAATTGTGAGAAGTGTCAAACTTCATCACTTGATTATTGTTTAGATTATGTAAGATGTACATTTTCACATAGAAATCAGTCAAATGTACTGATTAAACTATTTGCTCCTGCTGCTGCTAAGTCGCTTCAGTCGTGTCTGACTCTGTGCGACCCCATAGACGGCAGCCCACCAGGCTCCCCCATCCCTGGGATTCTCCAGGCAAGAACACTGGAGTGGGTTGCCATTTCCTTCTCCAATGCATGAAAGTGAAAAGTGAAAGTGAAGTCGCTTAGTCGTGTCTGACTCTTTGCGACCCCATGGACTGCAGCCTACCAGGCTCTTCTGTCCATGGGATTTTCCAGGCAAGAGTGCTGAAGTGGGGTGCCATTGCCTTCTCCAACTATTTGCTAGCTAGCCCAATTTTATTTATATGTTTACACAGACATACATACACATTTATTAATGGGTATTAAAAATATGTTAGAAATACATGTAAATAGTTATAAAAATTCAGGATTATAATATTCAAGGTGAGATTCATTTTGTCAGTATCCTGAAAATCTAAGTTAGTACAGAGGGTACAGATTTCAAATGCTGCTTCATTTCTTCTCTAATGTATGAAGTGTTTCTCTTTTACAGCTTGCTAGAGAAGTATTGGACATTGCCGCTGGAATGATTAAACCAGGTGTAACTACTGAAGAAATAGATCATGCTGTACACTTAGTAAGAATTTTACTTTTATGCTTTGAGAAATTTTTTTATACTGTTAGATGTCTTAGACTTATAAATAAAGTAAACCTAAGTTCTGAATATCTACACTTGGCTAAAAACTAATTGAAAGCAAATTTTTCACTTTGTTTCAAATATAAAAAGTATTCAACAGACATTATCCCATCTGTAAGTATCCGATATTGGGGTCTGAGGTAAGCCCGAAGTACCTTGTTTCTGAAACCTCACATTTCATAACATTTTAGTTTAGCTTTTACAAGATGATTAATTTTATTAGTGCTTTAGGTAAATCATGCTATCGCGTGTGTCAAATATTCTGAAGTCATAAAGAATATAACTTCTGAAACTAGTGGTAAAAAGTGTTCCCTTTTTTAATCTATTTACAATAACAAGGCTACAAAGAGACCAGATACATGTTTGTAGTAAATATAGTATCAGTTCAGTTTAGTCGCTCAGTCGTGTCCGACTCTTTGCGACCCCATGAATCGCAGCACGCCAGGCCTCCCTGTCCATCACCAACTCCCGGAGTTCACTTAGACTCATGTCTACCGAGTCGGCGATGCCATCCAGCCATCTCATCCTGTGTCGTCCCCTTCTCCTCCTGCCCCCAATCCTTCCCAGCATCAGGGTCTTTTCCAACTCCGCATGAGGTGGCCAAAGTAGTGGAGTTTCAGCTTTAGCATCAGTCCTTCTAATGAACACCCAGGACTGATCTCCTTTAGGATGGACTGGTTGGGCCTCCTTGCCGTCCAGGGGACTCTCAAGAGTCTTCTCCAACACCACAGTTCAAAAGCATCAATTCTTCAGCGCTCAGTTTTCTTCACAGTCCAACTCTCACATGCATACATGACCACTGGAAATATAGTGTAGGATACTAAGAAACTTTTTTTTAATATAGTGTTTTTGACTGTGCTGTGTCTTTGGTGCTGAGCACAGGCCTTCTTGAGTTCCGGCGAGCGGGAGGCTGCTCTGTGCCGTGCACGGGCTTCCTGCTGCGGTGGCTTCTCGTGTTGTGGCTCAGACTCTAGGCACGCAGGCTCAGTAGTTGCGGCACGTGGCTTCAGTTGTCTCGTGGCATGTGGGATCCTCCCGGACCAGTGATCGAACTCATGTCCCCTGCATTGGCAGGCAGATTCCTAACCGCTAAGCCGCCAGGGAAGTCCAGGTATACTTTTAAAAGGAAGATTGCTTATCCACCAAGGAGAGACCTTAAAAACCCTGTAGCAGATGAGTGCACACATGATAAGGTTAGGTTGTTCATAACAGGAGAGCAGTAACTAGTCACTAAATCACATGGAAGGCTAATTAAACCCGCTGTCATAACCAAACAAATGCAAGTCATAAAACCTTCTAAATTAGGAAGTATTTTAAAGATATTTATGTCCGTTACCTCTGTGAAGATGGTGAAACTGGTACTCTTTTTCATGGTGATGGTATTTAAATCGGGACTGTCCTTTTGGAAAGATATTTGACAGTGTGTCTTGAGCTATAAAAATGTCTATAACACCTTTTTTATTTGAAATTATAAATCCCAATTTGGGGGTATTCAATATATTATGAATTCCATGAACAACATGGATTTGAGCTGCCTGGGTCTTATATGTGAATTTTTTTTCAGTAAATATATATATATGTACTATAAATATATTTTCTCTTATGATTTTTAAAGTAATATTTTCTCTAGCTTTATTGTAAGAATGCAGTATATAATACATATAACATACAAAATATGTGTTAATTTCTGTTTTTGGTAAGATCAGCCATAGTGTATNTCTAGCTTACTTTATTGTAAGAATGCAGTATATAATACATATAACATACAAAATATGTGTTAATTTCTGTTTTTGGTAAGATCAGCCATAGTGTATTAGTAAAATTTGGGGGGCAGTCAAGTTTTATGTGGATTTTGGACTAGACAGGGAGGGGATCACTGTGCCCACTCACTGCCCCCGGCCCCCCACCCACCGTGGCCCAGGGTTGTATATGGTTATGCACCAGTAGCGGTTTGAATGCTTCCTATAGGCCAGGCACTCTTATGTGGTTCTTCTACCAACTCATCTCATCTCCTGACAACTCTGAGGTAGGCGCTACTCTGATCTCTATTTTGTAGATGAGGAAACTGAGGCAGTGAGAGGTTAAGTTGCCCAGGGGTATTCAACTTAAAAGTGATGGAGCTGGCATTGTCAGTCAGTGCAGTCTGCTTCTGTGTGTTCTTAACTACTGTGTGGACTGCTGTGAGAACTAGAGATGCAGGTTGCTGAAGGAAAGATGATGGGCATGTAGTTACTGGTTATAATATTTGTAGTTGAGAAAACTAAATTTTCAGTAATAGTAGAATTACCAATAAAATTACAGTACATTTCACAAACTGTATTTTAGGCAGCTGTTTAAAAATTACTAGTCTGAAGACTGCAGCAATATGGAAAGAGAAATCATGTGTGCTGTGACTACCACTGTATAAAAACATCCAAGTAATGTAAGACTTGTTTATGGAGAACTAGATCATTTTCTTAGTGATTGCTTTGTTGTTCCCGCATGAGTGTTCGTGTGAATGTTCTATATGAACGTCTCTGGAAATACTTTGGAAGTGAAAGCATTAGTTGCTCTGTCATGTCTGACTCTTTGAGACCCCATGGACTGTTGTACACCAGGAATTCCAGTACACATGGAATTCCTTATCCATGGAATTTTCCAGGCAAGAATCCTGGAGTGGGTAGCCATTCCCCTCTCCATGGGATCTTCCTGAATCAGGAATTGAACCCTGGTCTCCCATGTTGCAGGCAGATTGGCAGGTTCTTACTAGTATTCATTTTTTTGGTCATAGGGATAGAGGCATTTATATAAGCAATTGAAATTAACTGTGCACATTAATATTTATTTTAATATATTTTTCATAAGGAGTTGGTAATTCTAAAATCTTCATATAGTGACATTTGTATATGTTTGTAAATATTTTAATGTGTGAATTTGCTTTTCTTTTGCAATTATCAGTAAACTGGTTTGCTGACTGTTAGAAACCCTACTGTTTGATATTAAAGGTATCGCTAAAATAAATATTAAATGGGTTTTTCATTAGGAACATCTGTAAAACAAGTTTTTCTACATTTTTCAGATTAAAAAATCTGATTAATTGCATGCATACTAGCTTTTTCTTTTGCACACTCCAAATTACTCTATTTTAAATTTATTATAGGCATGTATTGCAAGAAATTGCTATCCTTCACCCCTGAATTATTATAATTTCCCGAAGTCTTGTTGTACTTCAGTAAATGAAGTGATTTGCCATGGAATTCCAGACAGACGGCCCTTGCAAGAAGGTGATATTGTTAATGGTAAGAAATGTGTGGCTTTTGTTGCTGTGAGCTAAGAAACAAGGTTTTGGGAGTCTGATAGTGACTTGCATCTTCTTCACTTGTCTTTACCTTATTTTTTTCATATTTAAAACTTAAACTTAAAATCTCTGGAAACTTATTTTGTGGTTTTCCGTTAACTGCTTTCAAGATACTTCTAGTATAATGTGCTTGTTACAAGTTCTTTAATGCAGAACTTTAATATGTGACTGGTAAATGGAAGATGTCAATGAAATGTGGAACTAATAATTGATTCAAGTGGGATTGTTTTCTTACTCCTTTAAGTCCATTATTACAGATAAAGAGAATATGTAATATGTGAAGAGAATAGTAATATGTGAAGACCTTAAGAAAAAAGCCTCAAAATTCTGCAGAAGTACTGTCCTTGATGTTAAGCAGTTTCAAAAGTGGCTTTAGGGACCACTGTGTTCAGCTGTTTTGGGAAACTGCGAGTGCAGAGAAAGAAGCTGCCAAGTGGGTTCCCTCTGTAATTAAAAAATAAATTGATGAGTTAGGCTCCCCTCAATGATATTTTTAACATTGATGAACTTAGTTTTTTTTTTTAATAATCAGATACCTTTAAGAATCTATGTATTAAATAAGGAAGCATGAGCCAAAGTGTTAAAGGCTTTAGAGAATGGACCAACTGTGATGCTGGCTGTGAATGGTAGTGGAGACTTGACTGACACTGTTTTTATATGAATTGTTTTTGCTGCAGTTGGAGTATATAAACAGTTTATAAAACTCCCTAGATTTTGAGGGGTCTGCCCAATGCTAATTTACATATAAGCTCTATTTTGTTTTGCATGCATATTATATGAGGTTTTTCAGGAATGTGTGTGTTGTGCTAGAGCCAGTACACCTATACTGTGATCTTATAACTTGATTGAAGATTTATGGTTTAAAAATACTAATTCACTGTGCTCTCAAAGATACATTTAGCTTAGTGTAGGTTAGTGGTGTAGTAGTAATCTGTATTTTTAAACATGAAGACAAAGAGAAGTATGAATAGTCGCAAATAAGTGAAAGGCAAATGAGTTTTTGAAAAATAATTGTGAAACAGTGTAAATGTTTCTGTTTATTGATTGACTAGGATGAGGAAAAACTTGTTAAAGATAATGAGAGAAAGCAGTACTTTCTGTTTGATGTCACAGTGTGGCAGAGTCCTTTGTTTAATGTTATTAACTTGGGTTATTGATCTTGCTGGAATGTATCCTGGGGGATACATTATTCTTTTGCCATAAATGATCTAAATAAATCGCTGCCATAAATCGCTGCTCTAAGAGCATTGAAGCCCACCATCTGGCTTGTGCTACGTGACCACGGACCTGTCCTCTACAGTGAGTTTAGGTGCATTATAGACAAGAAATATCTACTGGGTGTTATTTATTCATTGGCGTTGCTTAGAAGTTATCTTTTTCATGAACCTGCTTGATTCTGTTGTGTCGGCAAAATTTGAATTTTGAGATAAAAACGAATGTGGTCTTTCTATTTGCATATTGTTTTGCAGTGGACATCACTCTTTATCGGAATGGTTATCATGGGGACCTGAATGAGACATTTTTTGTTGGCGATGTGGATGAGGGAGCTCGGAAACTGGTTCAGACCACGTATGAGTGCCTGATGCAAGCCATTGACGCAGGTGAGGCTCAGGGCTGGGCACCCGCTGAAGCTGCTGAGTAGTGTGGGCCTCGAGTGACCTGTCATTGCACCATGCATGCCTTGTCCCTTCCAGCTGTGCCTCTGCCCTACCTGAGTTAGCTTTGGGTTTGGCAGCAGTAGGTTTCAAGATGACTTGAGAATCCCTCGATGAAGATGGACTAGATTATTGCTTATTCCTTTGTCTCTTCTATGATTTATCATCCTTTTCATTCACTGATAAATGGGGAAGAATGTGTGGATAGTTCTGGACTGTAACTTTTCTTCTACTTTTTAATTCTTTCATAAGTGTTCTGTTATTATAAAAAACTATAAGACTGCATCAGATTATGAGAGGAAAACATGAGTGATTTTCCTTTATACTTGCCTTTCCTTTTTTTAAAAAAATCTCTCTTTTCTAGAGATGTCCATTTTTAACATTTAGGTTTTTCTTTCTCCATAGTACATTATTACACATAACTGTATATATATGTGTTTAGCTAGGTTAAATGGAATCATAATATTTGTAGTATTCTGTAATTTAGTACTTTTTCAACTAATAATATCTTTGAGATCTTTCCGTATTAGAATATGTACATACCTGCATGCATAGATCTACGCATCCTTTTCATTGCTTTATATTTTATTCCACAGTGTAAAAATGTCTACAACTATTCCTCTACTGGATTTGGGTGTTTTCCAGATGTCTTGCTATTATCGTGAATACTGTCTTTGGTGAGGTGTATTTCTGTGGGATTTTTCTCAGACTGTTGTCTGTCTTTGTTCATACAAACAGTTCATCCATGGTTTTTAAAAATTTATGCAATATCTTGTGAGGAAAGAGAAAGAAAGGCTTGTTGCAAATGTAAACAGACTATTAGAAGGACAGTTTGAGGGCCAACAACTTTTCAGGTGGAACCCACAGCACTTAAGCAGTATTGGTCAGTGTATTATCCAGCCCTGCCCCACCGTTAAATAGATCTGGTGTATCATCTACACTGTATACATCACTGTGTACAGGACAGCGTTCTTAGGCAAGTAGAGGAGATGGTGTAATTTTTACTAATTTAATAAAATCAGAGGAATGAAAAATGAAAGCATGTGATTATTTTTATATATCAGTATGTGAGATTTTCCTTTCCTTTTGACTCACTGTTGATTATACTTGAAAACTTAGATATTCACGGTGGTATTGTGAGAGGAGAACTTTAATATTTAGTATCTTATTTCAGAAGCTTTAGGTTTAAATAATTTTTAGAGTTTCTGTGTTCAATATTTATATCCCTTTTGCTTCTCTATGAGTTGATCGAAATAACCAGATAGCTGGAATGTTGTTTTACAAAGCCACAGGAATGAAACTTGCTAAGGAACTAAAATCTTTAGAACAGTAGACAGCCAAGAGTAAGATGTTGCCTGATCTCTGGAAAGTGCTGTTAACTCCTATGTATGGATCATTCCTGCCTGTTGTTTTCTAATAATTTGCCCACCCTGGTTCAGAGCTGTGGAGGGCTGGACCAACTCTGAAATTAGCTTTCCGAATAGGGCTCCTCAGCCTGCACGTTTGCGGCATTTTGAGTCTGATGATACTCTGTCGTGGGGGCCTGTCCTGTGTACCATAGGATGCTCAGTAGCATGCCTGGTCTCTATTCATTGGAGGCCGGTTGCACCACCTCTCCAGGTTGTGACAGCCAAAAAAATGTCTCCAGATTCTATGAAGTGTACCCCTGGGACCAGAATTGCCTCAGGCTTGAGAATTAGGGAGACGTCTCCATTCTCATACTGCATCATCATTGTTGAACAGGTAATTCCCTTACTGTATGTGCAGCATGGGTTAAAATTTTGCTTTCCTCCCTGCTGACTGGGGCTGGTAAGAAGGCTTGGGTGGGAATGCAAGAAAATCATTATGCAAGTCAGCATGTTCCTCAGAAATCATTAATCTCCCCTGCCCCACCTCCCAATAAAAAAACAACCAAGCTGGTCCATATGGTTAAGAGCAAGTAAATGTTACGAAAATGATTCCTGAAGCCATTTGCTCAGAAATGTGATTGGCTGGAGAGGATATGGTGTGTCCGAACCCAGGTTGGAACCTCTTTCTCAGTCAGCAGAGAAAGAGACTGTAGGGAGGGGGGACCCCCAGTACTGTGGCTGGACCCTCCCACGAATCCGGCAGAACCCAAATCCTGGGGTCTCAGCGCTAGGAGAGCCAAATGAACAATTTGAGAACCACTTATATGGGGATAAAGATGCCCAGGGGAAGCAATTCTTTGAAAAGTCGACCAGACTGAAACTAAAGACAAGTCAGTTTCCTTTATGAGTGTTCCTTTTTCTTGTGATGCTCTTTCTTCTCTTATCTCTCCTGCTCGCTTTAATGGAAAGCCCACTGACCTTAGAGAAGGTGAGGAAGAGACGTGTGTTTTCCAATCTCTTTGTTCAGAGAGCAAGTGGTGCTGCTCCCAGCCCCTGACTGCTGCACAGACCCTCCTCTTCCGCAGCAAAGGAGGAGCCAGGTGCTGCAGGCTTGACTCTCAGCTTCATTGTTTCCTGGCAGTCTAACCTCTCTGAGCTTTGGTTTCCTCATCTTGAAAGTCTTAACGTGTAGGCGTGTAAAACCTTCAGAATGGTTCCTGGCATAGATAGTGATTGCCTAGTAATTATCAGTTATTCTTTCTCTTTGCCACGAGTCTTCTCTTTTCCTTTCAGTAAAGCCTGGTGTTCGATACAGAGAATTGGGAAACATTATCCAGAAGCATGCACAAGCAAATGGATTTTCAGTTGTTCGAAGTTACTGTGGGCATGGAATCCACAAGCTTTTTCATACAGCCCCCAATGTACCCCACTATGCCAGTAAGTACTGTCCAAAGAGTTTGTATTGGCTGACTGTTTATTTAGCAGATATTTTTTTCCCAAACATTTAACAGGACCCACTGTTTTGTATCTATTAAAATAATCTATTAGCTGTTATAAATAGCTCACCAAAGTGTGTATACTCTGCACATGTCTTGCTCACAATAGTCTAGAGCCTGTGTGTTTGGTCACTGTGGGGGTGGGTGGAACAGTTATTCTTTGATGCAGGCGCTTGTCACTTTCAACACATAGCTTTCAGGGTCACTTTGGGGGTTCCTTTTCTGATCTTAAAGACATTGGGGAGGAGGGGAGAAGCATGGAGGGGTATGCTTGGGAGGTTTTAGTGGGCCAACATGGACTTGGCACAAATCACTCACATTTGCTTTTCATTGGCAGGAATTCAGTCATATGGCTACACTAACTGCAAGGCAGGTAGGGAAATGTGATCTAGCTGAGTACTCTGGAAGAAAAGGAAAACAGTAATTTTGGTGAACAGCCAACACTCCCTGCCACATATATTCTGACTCCTTAGATGAAACTGATTCTGCCAAGTTTTATTTGAGTTCTTAATATATGTCAGATACTGTGTTCTTTGTTGGTATAAATAGAGGAGAATAGACAAAGTATCCTTTCCTCAAATTGAGTGCTGTCTGATAGATTAACAAGGAAGTGTTGGATGGTTAGTCTTACAGAACCTTTTCTCTTGAATAGGTAAGACACACGGGAGTAAGTTTGTTATTTAGTGTTGGAAATGAAACTATCCATATTAGGTAACATAAGGAATTTAATAAATATAGAGGAGCCACTGCTATGTAGAGACTTTCATGTACCTTCTTGGGCTTAGGTTTGCTTATACATACAATATCAGGGAATGGTACCTAATCTAGAACTGCTCCTGGAATTAAGTGAAATCTTGCTTGGAAAGCACTTAAAGTTAACTTTTAGAATGAAAATGATGGTGATGATTTATGTTATCTTGTTTGTGCATCACGACTCTATGAATAATTTCTTAGCTCTGTTTTTAAAAAGCAGAGTCTGTGCTTAGGGAACTGATTTACTTAAGTCCACACAAACTAGTGAATAAATGTCAGGGGTAGGATCGGTACCTGGGTTCTGTCTGCCTTTTTAGAGTCAGTCTTTCCCTTCCTGCCTAGTAAGGATGTAAGCAGTTTGGTGCTGAGTCTTGTGGGAGAAATAAAGAATGAGATATTGGTTTGCTGGAGAAGATGAGTGGAGAAGATGAGAAAGAGCATTCCATATGGTGCTGGTGCTGCTGCTGCTGCTGCTAAGTTGCTTCAGTTGTGGCTGACTCTGTGCGACCCCACAGACGGCAGCCCACCAGGCTCCCGCGTCCCTGGGATTCTCCAGGCAAGAACACTGGAGTGGGTTGCAGTTTCCTTCTCCAATGCATGAAAGTGAAAAGTGAAAGTGAAGTCGCTCAGTCGTGTCTGACTCTTAGTGACCCCATGGACTGCAGCCC
This sequence comes from Redunca redunca, assembly GCA_006410935.1. Classification (NCBI taxonomy): domain Eukaryota; kingdom Metazoa; phylum Chordata; class Mammalia; order Artiodactyla; family Bovidae; genus Redunca; species Redunca redunca. Next base: position 43,075 of record SJYQ01014689.1, read on the forward strand.
ACCAGGCTTATCTGTCCATGGGATTTTCCAGGCAAGGTTGGGGAAACATGAATAGGTGCTTCAGGTTGACAGACTGAACAGAGACAAGATAAGCTTAGGCTAAGAGTTACGTGTGAGCTAGAAATGGGCAGTGCCAGATGGAAGATATCTGACTTCATTTTTAAGGAATTGCAGAAGATTTTTTTGGCAGGAGAATGGCAAGGTGAAATTGTTATTTTGAGAAGATAAATTTACCAGTGGTATCTGGGATATATTGCAGGTGTGAGCCAGCCGGGCTTGTCAGCCTAATGCACAGTTGTTTCCGTAAGTCCAGGTGTGAGGTGGTAAAATCCAAGATATCGGTAGTTGCGACGAGAAGGGGAAATGAGTGAGAAACCTCTCAACAGGAGAAGCTAGAGAAGTCACTTAAGCACAGCATTTGACATAAATCAATAAGCATTTATTAGCAGACCACAGGGGCCTTTTTATTTCAGCTGGAATTGTGCGCAGAGTAAAAGCTAGCAATAGATAATAAGCAGACGATTTTGTCCCTTCCTGCTCAGCCCTTGGTCACCTATTGTGCATTCCCTTTAACAGAGTGGCAGTGCCTATTCTGATGACAGTGCTGTGTGCCACACGTGTGCATGCGTGTGCATGTGTGTGGAAAAAGTGTGGGCAAGGGAGAGAGTGAGAAAAGCACCCTTACTTGCAGAGGTAACACTCAGATTTGGGGATGGGTCGTATGAAGAGAGGCTTTACTTACTACTGTTAATTTTTGTTGGGATAGCAGGTTTATAGTGTTGTGCTAGTTTTCGGTGTACAGCAACGTAACTCAGTTAATGTTTAGTCGCTAAGTCGTGTCTGACTCTCTTGCAACCCCATGGAGTGTAGCCTGCCAGGCTCCTCTGTCCATGAGATTTCCTAGGCAAGAATACAGTCCTTCTCCAGGGGATCTTCCTGACCCAGGGATCAAACTGGCATCTCCGGCTTGACAGGCGGATTCTTTACCTTTGAGCCCCCAAGAAAACAGTAAAGTGAATCAGTTATACATATACATATATCCACTCACTTTTAAGATTCTTTTCCCATGTAGGTCATTACAGAGTGTTGAGTCGAGCTCCCTGTGCTGTGCAGTAGATTCTTACTACTTGTCTGTTTTATGTGTAGTAGTGGGTATATGTCATGAAGAGAGATTTTTTGAAGGAAATAAAATTTATGGGAGAAGGAGCTACGGGTCAGTGATGATAGTGTCAGCACAGTATGGCCCCACTGATATACAAGATATGCCTCTTGAGTTTCATGTTAAGCTGCTTAATTAGAAATAAACAATTCTGAAAAAAGAAACAAGGACCCATGTATACTTCATTTCATCCACTTTGCTGTATTTATGAAAAGTCAACTCTTAATCGGGTTAAAATAAAATATGTTGTGGTCTCTTCAGGGAAGCATTAAAGGAAGCTGCTGGAGTCTGTACAGCAGAGGCTTTTGAATGTAAATGATCCCTTCTCTAACTGGTAACTGTATTCCTAAGCCGCTGAGTGTGAAGCCAGGAAGTTGTGTAACTTCCCTCCACGCTCTGTATAAAAGAGGCCTTTGTTAAGATGAGTGCTTGTGTGCTTCCTTCCTTACCATTATGGTTTGGAAGTAAAGGTGATGCTGCCCTACCTTGAGAGTATAGATCACGGCAATGCTGTGGGCAGACGGCAGGGCAGGTGCACGTTTTTGTGAAAGTACTCAGCAGTATTATCTGCTCTGGTGTAGACACTCGGAGGGTGTGTTTTTGTTGAGTGAGCTGTGTTGAGAAACTGAAACCATGAGCCAAAGTGAGCTGGAAATTGTAACTTCTTGAACAGTGAATCAGTGGCAGGAACAGGAGTGGAACTTGGATTCTCTTCATCAGCGCTGTCCAGTGAAGTCATATATGAGGCACATATATAATGCTAAGGACGTCTCTGGTAGCTCAGACGGGAAAGTGTCTGCCTACAGTGCGGACGGAGGAGCCTGGTAGCCTACAGTCCATGGGGTCGCAAAGAGTCGCACACAACTGAGCGCCTTCATTTTCTTTTTCACTTTCATGTAATACTAAAACTTCTAGTTGTCATATTCAAAAGTAAGAAACAGATAGTTAATCTTACATTTTATTTAATCTATTACATTAAAATATTAGCATTTCAACATTTAATCAGTGTAAAACTATCATTGATATATAGTACATGCTTTTTTTGTCTTTGAGATTGGCATATGTTTTACATGTACATTCTGACTTGCCACTTTCCAAGTGTTTCACCTCATGCACCCAGGTGCTGCTGTATCCGCCAGTACAGTTCTCGATTCCTTTATCCATTTTTATTTCTGTGATGCTGCACTGACTCTTTTGATATTCCCAGGGGCATATGACCAAGTCTATATATGTAGTAAATTGCATGTCATTTGGAGGGAAAGTTCATGAAATTAGAGATAAAAAGTCAAAATTGATTTTGCTCCTCAGATTTTTATAATAATTTAGAAACCCCTGATTTGGAATCTGTAGGTTGTTTATTTTGGCAATACCCAAGATAGTGGAAAGCAGCATGATTGCTGTTCAGGAGGAAAGATGTGCAGGAATATAAACGTGAGGGTGAAGTTAGAACAAACCTAGGCAGAGCTGTTGAATAGAATCAGCCTGGTGAATAGACCCAGTGGACACATGGGTCACCATCTGGAAGCACAGCAATCTTAATCAAGAAAGCCTGAAAGCCGATGCTCTCGCCACCTGGTGGTCAGGCCGAGAAAGTGCAGCCACCCGTTTACTGACTGTCTTATAACTCTTGATTTTTATTCTGAAAGTTAACCTGTTCTCCATGTTTGAGATTGTCTGAAAAGACCTATACCTCTTTCAAATTTTTGGCCTTTTTGGGGAGATGGCAAATCTGGACACCAACAGTTGAGTTTCTCATGATGATCCTGAAAAATATGTATTGGCAAATTTGGACAAAATAGGAGGGAGAAATGGAAATTTTGTTTCCAGTAAAAAAGGAATAATCTTGCCAGCATTAAAAAAAAGAAAAAAGTAGGTTACTGTGCAGGGGCTTTTTTTCCCTTCCCAAGATAAGACAGCTTACAAAACTTTCTAAAAATGATACAGTTGTTTCCGTGGGCTGTGCCCCTACCTCCATCCCGACATCCACACCCACTCCTGTCCCAGCCAGGAGATTCACAACTTCTGGCATAGTCTGAAATATCTTGTTCTCCTTTATACTGTCATACTTGGATAAGTATGGAACTTTGTTGGTTACATAATTGCTATTGTAACCCTGCTATAACATAAATGGAGGTATTTTTGCTTTCATAGAAGTGCTAACTACATCTGAAATCCAGTCTAGGGCATTTCTGTATTTTCCTAGAGAAAACAAGCAAAATGAAGTATGCCTAGGACAATATCTGAACCAGAGTAGGTGGTTTTCAGAGCACCCCTGTTTGCTGAATGATCTACTTTAAGAAAGGGGAGTCAGGAGAGGAGAAATTCATTAATATAAGAATCACTCATGGGAATGTAAGTTGTGTACTTTTTCCAGGGAAGTGTTTAACAATATGCTGTAGGTTTTTTGCTGTGTTCTGAGATTTTTTTTTTCTTTAATTTCAGAAAATAAAGCAGTTGGAGTGATGAAGGCTGGTCATGTATTTACAATTGAGCCAATGATTTGTGAAGGTGAGGAGAAAGGGATGCTGTAACATTCTTTTTTTTTTTTTTTTTTTT
>SJYQ01014689.1:50689-72633 GCA_006410935.1 Redunca redunca
TCATATATAGCTTTTATTATGTTGAGGTATGTTCCTTCTATTCCTGCTTTCTGGAGAGTTTTTATCATAAATGGATGTTGAATTTTGTCAAAGGCCTTCTCTGCATCTATTGAGATAATCATATGGCTTTTATTTTTCAATTTGTTAATGTGGTGAATCACATTGATTGATTTGCGGATATTGAAGAATCCTTGCATCCCTGGGATAAAGCCCACTTGATCATGGTGTATGATCTTTTTAATGTGCTGTTGGATTCTGATTGCTAGAATTTTGTTGAGGATTTTTGCATCTATGTTCATCAGTGATATTGGCCTGTAGTTTTCTTTTTTTGTAGCATCTTTGTCTGTAACATTCTATAATTGAATTTTTATTTATATTTGGTTACTCATGATCTGCTCGATTTTGCTTCATTTCCCCTCCCTGTGCCCTCTTGAACTCGATTCAGTGTCATGTAGAGACCCGAAAATTGTAATGATTAGCAAGAAAGCAGTACTTTCCCCATGGTAATTCGTCTGCTGTGAGTAGATGCTGAAGTACTTGAATCCTGGTCCCTTTTCATGAAGCTTCTGTCAAAGAGTGTATTGTAATAACTAGTTGCCTCTATCAATCAGGGCGGTGTAGAAATTGTTGCGTGTCTTGGTGTGTGTGAGAAAGAGGGGCGAAAAGGAAATTAGAGCCATTTTTTTTTTTGAGGCAGACACAGTTGTTTAATTGTCCACAGCCTATAAGGCAGAGGTGCTGTCCCCATTATCCATGAGAACAAACTGATTTTTGAAGAGGTTAAGTGTTCAATAACTTGCCCAGAGTCACTTAGCTAGTTGCGTAGCAGAATTTGTGGGACTCGAAGGTCAGGGGCTGTCCTGCCTCTTCAGGGCTGCACTTTGATCGCCAGGCGCTGTCATCAGACAGCTGCTGTGGAGAAAGCCCAGCCCAGACGTGCTTCAGGCAGTCTTACGTCCCTGCCGTTGTCGGTCGCTGTGGCAGGCGCGTGACAGCCGAGATCGGTGTCGCGACTCGAGCCCTCACTGAGGCTGTCGGAGTAACGACCGGGGCCTCCTTCGCCAGTTCTCTGTTGGGATTAAGGGCTGCAGAGTGATGCAGCAGTCGTAGGGCTCTTGCGTCCCGTCCCCTGTGTTAACGGGGTCCCCTCAGGATCCTTCCAGTCTTTTTTATAACCTGATCTTGAGAGTGATACCCCAAAACTTGCACCAGACTTTCTTTCTTAGGAGTGAGTCACTAAGCCCAGTCCACGCTGAAGGGAAGCTTTGGAGGTTGTTTTAGAGGCTGCCTTCATAAGCTGATCCTTTGTTCCCTTTTCTGTAAGATGGAAGTTACAGCCTTTATCTTTTATCTGAATGCCCAGGGCTGTGGTAAGAATTAAGTGAGATGATTTGTATGAACACAAAGTACCTCTAAAGGGCTCTACAAATGAAAGATACTGTTTTTGTCACTCCCCAGAAGAACAATGACCCCGTATAAGCAGTTGCAAGATAAGTAAGTATGATGGCAGAGAAAGGCAAGGACAAGAGGAAAGTGTATTTTGGTTATGTACCTATTTTCATTAACAGGCACTAGACTTGCCTGGTGGCTCAGATGGTAAATCGTCTGCCTACAATTCGGGAGACCCAGGTTCAGTTCCTGGGTCAGGAAGGTCTCCTGGAGAAGGAAATGGCAACCCACTCCAGGATTCTTGCCTGGAAAATCCCATGGATGGAGGAGGCTGGTAGGCTGCAGTCCATGGGGTCGCAAAGAGTCGGACACGACTGAGTAACTTCACTTCTTCACTTCCAAGTGGTGTTTCCTGGAGTAAGCAAATAACATTATGTTGAGCTGGTTCAGATAATCAAATTATACCAGATATACTTCAGTGTAACTAAGCTAGGCTAAATCCCAGCTCCATAGTGGAAAGTGTCTAATTCGAAGAGGAATTTCCTCAGAACAGTAGTCAAATATATTTGACTTGACATTTAGTAAAGAATCTGTTTCAGTAGATAACAGTAAAAATAAAGACGTATTAATGTCTTAAATCCATTTGTGAAAAGATCATTCATTACATTGAAAACTATTCACTCATCGTTAGATGGTTGACAAAGCATGAGTTAACTTTCTTTAAGCTGCCTCGTATTTTCTTCTTAGACTGGAATTTAATGTTGCAGAAGTAGGTTACCTCACGACTTTATACTCTGGGATTTGTCTGAGGCAGTAAGATCTAATGTTTGGTAAAGAGTATTCAACATAAAGAATATTACCATTATTTTTTAACATCTAATTTGGAGACAGGAACATCTCTGTATGCTTTTTTGGTAGTGTCTGGAATTGTAGAACCTTGTAATTCCGCTGCTATCTTCCCTGCCTTACATCTCATGCCGATTTTCTCTTTCTCTCATTTTCCTTCATTGTCTCCCAGCTTCTTTGACTGTCATTTCCTTTCTAACCCATTCTGCCTCATCATTATTTTTAAATTCTCTTGCCAAACTCCTGTTTCTTTCCCTTTGCCCTCTTTCTGGTTACAGGGGTGTGGCCTACAAAAATTTCACAGTATAATCTGTTCTCACCATCTATGTGCCTGCCATTTAAAAGTTACACAGGAATTAGTTGTTATAATAAAAGTATAAAAAGTTACTTATTTCCATCACAATATACACTGGCTATGGTTTAGTCAGATGCCAAAGTTATATCAGGAGAGAGCTAAATTCTTTAATGTAGTCCTGGGATGAGTGGTAATCAGTACATTTACAAAAAGGAAGCTGAGTGCCTTTATTTTTGGAAACAGCATCTTCATTCAGTAGTTGAGAAGTATATAAAACGTGAAGTTGTAAAATTTAAACATTATTATTGTTTCATTGAACTAAAGACCAAAATGAAGTTGTAAAGGCTTTAGCTTAAACAGATGACATGTACACAGGAATCTTAATAATGAATTGTAAAATTAGTTTTCTGAGCTACCCAAGGATAGAGGGGCACGGGCAAGTGCACTTCCCTAGAGGGTACTTAGAAAACGGACTGAGTGGTAGAATTGAGAGATGCTGTTTGTTCGTTTAAGGCGGATGGCAGGATGAAACCTGGCCGGATGGCTGGACGGCGGTGACGAGAGACGGGAAGCGGTCTGCCCAGTTCGAGCACACTCTGCTGGTCACGGACACTGGCTGTGAGATCCTGACCCGGCGGCTTGATAGCGCGCAGCCTCACTTCATGTCCCAATTTTAATTTCCCCCAAGATGGCACATCTCAGTTACACTTTCTGGTTGTACTCTGCATTTTATTGAGAGTACAGAATGGAAGAGGAAATTTTTTTATTACTTGTTTTGTTTTGACTATCAATAAGGAAGGACTACAACATCTGACGTGTCCTCAAGAACTTGTCTTGGGTCTGAAAAGGTCAAGAAGAAGAAAGGAAGCATTTCTCAACTCCCCTCTGCCCACCCCTGCCCCCCACACAGATCTCTGCACCCCTGTTTTTCTTCCTTGCCCTTTGAGCACTTTTACTTAAACCTGCTTCTAGTTGCTTCTGTCACTGCCACCGCCGGGCCAGCACCGCCAGCTGCTTTTCAGGTGAGTGCTGGAGAAGAGAATCCTTGAGACTTCTGCAACATAAGTTGCTCCCAATTTTTTTTTATTATTATGTATGTGTGGAAGTATATACGTATACATTTTAAATTCCATGTATGTAATTACTGAATACTCTGTGACCTGGGGTTTGTACTGATTCTGCCCTGATGGGGTTCTGTGCTGTCATAAACGGACCCATCGTTTGCAGTGATTTAATTCCCAGCTCGAAATTGGCTTCCCTCCTTCCCCCGCTAATTATTTACGCTTATAATTGTGCGTAAGAAAGCACTCGGTCAGTGAGACCCTCCAGTGTGGGCTCTGTGTGAGTGAATGTATGTGGCAAAATCCACTTTGGACAAAGGTTATCAGGCTTTTAAAAGTCGAGTTTATGGCAGAAACAGCAGTGCTCTAAGCGGAAGCTGGCTGTTGCAGAGAATGACGTTTTTGTAATACATTGCTATTTCGGACCTCTGTTTGGTCATAATGGGAGGAAAAATGCTCCCTTCCCCTCTCTGTCCTACTTCAAGGGCATACCTTGGAGAGATACTCAGAGAAGGCTGGAGGTTGCACTGTGGAAGTTGGGGAAGAGACAGTTCTGAAGCCTCTCCAGCAGGGAGCAGAGTCTGGAAGTGCTAACTAACATCTGGTAAAGCTGGTGGTGGGGCGGAAGGACGTCTCTGGAGGTTGGACAGTTCCCTAGGAGTAGGGATGCGCTGTCCTGGGTGTGCTGAAATCACACTTCTCCTTTACGCAGTTGGGAACCTCATTAGAAATGACCTCTGCTGCCCAGCATCTGTGCTCCTTTCAGTAGCTCAGTCCCAAATGGGAGAGTATCCAGTGAAGACAGATCAAAGTCATTGTCATTGGAGAATACTTGATTACCGGGTATCTGGAAACCGTATGGGAAGATAATTGGATTCCACTGACATGTCACACTTGTAAGAGAACATCTTTCCCAGAGTGCCTCAGACTTTATTGCTTTAAAGGAATCACGATAATGTTTTCATTACTTTTTATTATTTTGATGATTTAGTAATGTGGCTGAATCTGGTATAGACTCTTGGGGGTATGTGTGTGAAGTTTTTTATCAAACTGTAATATTTGTGAATGGAATGCCTTGCAATATAAATGTTAATATAATGTGTAAAGGGAGATTAAAAATTTTGAATGATTATTCTGCCATGTGGTCGTTAACTTTGCTGCATTTTGTTTGAGATTTTAGAAAGAAGTGATGGGAATGGAGTGGCTAATTTCACCATCTGAAATAAACTCATGACAATTTGAGTAAAAATACTTTTTAATGTTGAATGACTGTATAAAAATTCCAGTCCTGTGTTTAGTTCACAAATACCAGTAGTATTTGAGATGTAGCCATGTTTCTGAGAGTTGTTTAAGACAAAGATTGCCACACAGGTAGTGTAGCATTTTATGTACTGATTGTGGAATTGGCGGTGTCTACTTTTAGAAAACAAGCTCAAGGAAAAAAATCTTGGTGGGATGGTTTTTTGTTGTTGTTAAAACACCACACTGGTGATGATGCTTTTCTCGGTTTGGGAGATGTAAAAACAGCATGGGACTCTAGTCTAATTGTATATGTCTAATTACAAATGTTTATTAGATTTAGATGAGAAAACATCTAGGGTAGTTTTATCATTCTGCCAACTTCTCAAAAATGTCAGTGTGTTAACTTTTTATTTTTTGTATTAACTTTTAAAATATTTTTTTTCCCCTACCAGTTGTTCAGCCCCCGTTTAATGATAATTTAGAAGGGAAACATGTTTGCATTTTATCTTCAGTTTATGGCTTTTGGTGACAAAATGTGTAAAGGCGAATTAGAACCCATTCACCAACACTTTTATGTTACTTGTCACCCTCGTGTCTAAATTGATAGGAAGAAGATGTGTAGGAATTTGCCATCTTAGCTTGATTTCTCAGTTTGTCCTCTCATCACTCTGGCTTTTCACCGAGTCTGATTAAATTCGAAAGACGGATGTTCCACTTAGCTGAAGCCCCTGAATTGTGTCTGTAAGCTATTTCTGCCCCCTTCCTCCACCCGGCTTTTTTAAACTTCCAGCTTTTAATTTTGAAGATTTTTCAAATTTACAGAAAGTTGATAGTGCAGTGAAATACCCATATACCCCTTCCTGTATTCAGCAGTTGTTACTGTGCCTCATCTCTCGATATAATAAGCATTTTTCTTTTGAAAAGAATGGCATCGTACTTTATCTGCTACTGTCGCAGCATGTCTTTTAAAATGTAAGGACATTTCCTACACGATCATTGTACAGTCGTCACACCCAAGGAACTGAATATTCAGAGTTGTCTAATGTATGTATAGTACACATTCACACCTGAGTCAGCTTTCTCCGGAGTGTTCTTTTTTTTAAATGCAGAGTCCAAACCCATGGCATTCAGTTGTCATCTGTAGGTTTTTTTTTAAACAGTAGAACAACCCTTTTCCACCATTTTTTGATCTCTTATGAAACTGACACTTGAAAAAGTAGGCTCCCCCTCTGCCCACTTCTTTTTGAGTATCAGCATTAGCTTACTGATTGTTTCTAAAACTGTTGGTCACTCTAAATGTTCCATGTTTGGCCAGTGGAAGCACCTTTGAGCTTATTTATGGGTCATTTTGCTCTGTGCCTATCAGTCTTGGGCCATGTTCTTGATTTTCGCCATATGTTCTCAGTTTGTCATATACTTTTCCCGCCCCAGATTGGGAACTGGCTACTTCTCCAAGGAGCCCTGGTTTCTCTTCATGAGGAATGGTATTTGGAAATCAAGATCTGGGTACTGCTGGGGTGTTAATTGCTCCTTGGCCCTTTCAGGGAACAGAGCCAGGAACTGCATTTTTTTATAAATTCATGTTGATGTATGGCAAAAACCATCACAATATTGTAAAGTAATTATCCTCCAATTAAAAAATTAATTAAAAAATCATGAATTCATTCTGATACTTTGATTTCATATTTAATACTAGTCTTCCTCACCCTTCCCTGTTTCATATTTGTATTTTCCTTCTCCCACGGTGAGAATTTTGGTTCTGAACAACACTAATATTTACTTATTTGCTTGTTTCTACATGACATGTAAAATAATTTCAGAATTACAACACCAAAATCACTACCAACAATAAACCCAAGTGCCAAATTTGTGGTTGTTCCTATTCTTGGAACATTATCTCACTAGGAGGGTACTGGTTTAAAAGTTAATTGAAGTAATTCGTTTGATTCTGCTGTATTCTAAATTTCATAAGTCATGTGTGCGCTGCTTGTTGCTAAGTTGTGTCTAACTCTTTTGCGACCCCATGGACTGTAGCTCTTCAGGCTCCTCTGCCCATGGGCTTTCCCAGGCAAGGTATTGGAGTGGGTAGACATTTCCTTCTCCAGGGATCTTCCTGACCCAGGGATCGAACCTGCATCTCCTGCTCGGCAGGGCAGATTCTTTACCACTGAGTCCCCTGGGAAACCCATAAACCCATGAGCTATTTTTTAATAATAAATGCAGTAATCTTGAGGGCTAAAGCATGCTATAGAGATGGTGGAGATATTTTAGTGGTCTCAGAGTTGGAGACACTGGAATTGATTGAGATAGCATGATACTACGATTTTGTCTACATCTGATGGTGTGTGTTCTCTAGCTACCAGAGGAGCAAATTGTACCACTTGTAATGTGGATGTATAGCCCATTTTCTAATAGACTGGGAAAAAAACATCTGGATATGGTTTAAGGATACGGTTTTACAATACAGGCTGCATTATGCTGATATTCTAGAAGTTATTAACATGTTTTGCTTTATTTAGAAAAATGAACAGCTAAAGAAAGGCAGCACAGGCTCCATGCATTGAAATTCTGTGGCCCCACTTAGTCTCAACTCAGAAGGGTAGGCAGCCTTCTCCTTACATCTTCCTTTTGGTGCCAAGTATTAAAAAAAAAAAAAAGGCTTGCATTTGGTTATCTTACAAAGGAAAGGCAGGAGTAAGGTGGCCTTGGTAACCTGTTACCTGCTGCTTTTCATTCTGGGGACTTAAGTGAGCAACAGCAGAGCTGTCTGTATATGGTAATTCTGTTATTATATTAAAATATGTGTCAATATGCCAAAAAATGTGCCAAAAATCAGCTTATATGGAGCACTCAAGAAGGGCTTCCTGGAAAGATTTTCACTTACCACTTATGTTAAGAGTTCAAAGTAAAGTTTTAAATAATCTCTCTTGTGCATGTCCAGCCTTTTTACTGTTGCAGAGCTTTTATAATTGTTTCTGACTCCTGGGTGCTTGGCCGTTTTACTAGTACTCCAGCCTCCTCATCCCACTTCCAACAACAAACACATGGCAATGTTTACTCCCACACACTTGCAGGCACATTTGCATCGTGGTGTCAGAAGATCACAAGCTCAACAAGCAGGACACCAGGGCTGAGTTCTCTAATTTTTTAAACTAGTTGCATGGCTTGGACAAATTTTCATCTCTTTAAGGAGGTATCCTATTTGTGCAGTGACACAGAGCTTAGCAACTGTTTTATTCTATATATAACGTGACTAAGTCAAATTCACTTTATTTCAGTACTTGGGTCAGAGGTCAACAGAAAATTTAGAGTAGAATTTTTTCAAACTTTACTAGTACATCTGAGCCCCGGGTGGTTCTGAGGAAACAAAATAGACAAGGATAAGAACTGTTAGTATTAAGATGTAGATTTGCAAAAAAAAAAAGCAACAGGTATTTGAAAGCAAATTTCCACTCTTCCATCTAGATCTGATTCTTCGTCATCAGGACTGTTTTAGCCCCTGAATAGAATCAGGGTAGTTCTATGGTGAACTCCTTTCCTGAAGGGAGCATGTGCCTATTAGCTCATCTCAGTGTAATTCTGTTACGATGTCCGGCTTGATAAAAATCTGTGTGCTTTAAAAGCCCATCCCCCCCGACCCCAAATAAAAAGCCCATCCCATCCACTTTGTTCTTATAAAGTTCCACCAAAAGAAATCTGTATAATGGAGGACTTTGTATGTACTGGTTTACTGTGCCAGTTCACTTCATAAATTGTTTCTTTAAAGATAAGATTTTCTTGTTATAGTTCTATGCACTTATTATCTGAGTAACTGTTTAAATATACTTAAATGTTTTCCAAATATGGTTTGTGGTGTATTTTTTCTAAAGGGTATTTATTTGCTGACAAAGAATCTGATCTTGCATGTTAATTGAAACAAAATTGGTTGAGGAGGTTGTTTTTCCTGGGTCACACAGTATCTCTAGGGCCAAAGAACTGTTAGTTACTTGAAGGCTTTGATCATCAGCCTGCTTAGGAGACTGGCAGCCAAGCAGATGTTGTGAAGCATTCTGCACATGTAAAATATGCTCCCTTTTCCCCAGGTCAGCAAAACAAACATTTGAGAATCACCAGCTACATTTGCTTTGAAATGAGAGAAATGGAAGTAGCATTATGTATAGCCATTTTTAAGTTGTACACACATTAACTGGCTCCACTTTAACAAAGTTTGGATATAATGCAACTTTGTCCCCTCACCTCAAAAACCTCATCATTCCATACATTCTACTTTATATTAGTCCCCTGTGCAGGTAATAAAGAACTTGTTCCAAGTCAGACATGCCTATATATTTTATGCCCTATTTTTCACAGTGAACATCACTAGGTGGGTTAAATAGAAAGCAAAATAGCCCAACATGCTGAAAATGGAAAAGCTGGCAAGATTTGAAAAATGCCAAGTATATGAACATTTTCAATGAGAATCAAAAAGCTATTAAAAGTTGGTAATATTGTAAAATTTTAGATCCTTAAAAATTTTTTTTCACTAGCTTTCATAAAATATGCAGTGGAGAGATTAGCCATTTGTGTTAAACTTATATACCATTTATCCAATAATACTTCTAAGGTGGCAGAATTCTAATTTTGAACTGCCAGGACAGATCTGCTTACATGCACACAGTGAATGTTTTTTAGCCCTGTATTGTCTGTGTTTTTCCAAAAACTATTTGGTTCCACAATATACATAACAGCCTAGATGCTATCCAAGAGGATCTATTGAAAGGATCTTAACAAGAAATACTTTAAACCTATAGTCCCATGATCTAAGAATCTTCGTGGTTCCTTCAAAGAGGTAACTGTGCTTTCATCCAGGAAATGCTCATACCTGTTAAACTGAATTAGCTGGTTCAAGACTATGTACCCTTCACTGTGACAGAAATGAAAAGTAAACTTTCTAATTGACCAGCTACAAGAATTGGGGTTACATTGTTTTACTATCTTAAAATTGTTTTACTTTCTCATATTGGTGAACATAAAATGTTTGCTGTTCTCATTCATATATAACTATACATGAATGAGTGGAAGAATCTTTTAAAAGAACTATTAGCTCTTCTCCATTATTACCCTCATATGTTCTTTGTTACTGCAGTTGCTTAAGGCAGTAAAATATACTTTGTTCCTGGAAGGCTGAGCTAAAACAAACCAGATGAAAGTATATTTCTTACAGCTGGGATAGAAGCTAGTTTTAATTTCCTCTTCTTCCAGTTTACACAGGACAATAGGTTGGAGCCCTTTGGGCCCCTACCGAGTCTCTAGCCCTCTACATAAAATGAAATAAGCTAGATTATACTGCCTTGTCCTTCGAATGCACCAAAGATCCAAAAAGAAGTCCTGACCATAACTGCCATTTTCTATTTTCATTTTGGGAGCAATTAAGCCACATCAATCAGAAGAATTAAAACAAGAAAAAGCACATGCTTTCAATTCAACCAAAGATATAGGATATCAATATCCTGATACAAAAAGTTTTAAGATAGAATGTGGAAAAAGTAAAAAAAAGCACAGAATAGTGTTAATTAGTATTCATTTGTATAAATTAAGATATATGTATACATGTTATTTCATTCATAGAAACTTCTGGGAAGATACATAAACTTACCAGCGGTCACCAATTTTGGGGGGGGGAGAGGGAAGTTTAATTTTTCTTTCTCATGTAATTTTCTCTACTATTTGAATGTTATTGCTCTCATGTATTTATTTTCGTGTTAGTGGATTACCAGGATTTAAGACTGCACCCTTTTTGCTTGCTGCTTTATTCTGCTCAGGGTTAAGAAGCCTAGATGCTATTTAACAACAGCACCAGAACGCTGATAGGTTTGACCACACTAAAATAAAAATTTAATAACATATATTTAAAATATAAAACTTACAAAGGATTGGCATCTAGAATAAAGAAGTCTTAAAAATTAATCAGAAAAAAAGAATTGATCCAATAGAAAAATGGGCAAAGGATGTAAAGAGATATCTTACAAAAAAGGAAATAGACGGGCTGTCACCTGAGATGGCCCACACCTTGTCTGTGGGCGTGCTACTCTCCAGATAAACCCATTTATCTATCACTTTGTCTCTCAGTGTGTTCTTTCTACAAAAAGACTTCAAGAACCTGAACTTCACCTGAAACCCTCGCAACATTGTTAATCGGATATACCACAATACAAAATTTAAAAAAATGTTTAATCAATTGAAAAAAGAACCTGAGCTACATTAAGTCCTGAGACTAGGTGGGTGTGTGATCTCACCTAAATGACTGTGGAGTCAAGTTCCCAGTCAGAATTGCACGATTTCAGATATTTTGTACAGCACAGGGAAATACAGCCATTGTCTTGTAATAACTTTTAGTGGAATATAATCTAAGAGAAAGACAAATATCTTCTCATGCTTGATGTCTTTACTTCCTTCCAACCCCCTCCTCTCCTGGATTTTCCTGTGTGTGCCTTCTACAGAAACGGATCCATCCTCTACCTGGGTTTCTTCAGTCTGGCACCTCCACTCTGTATTGCCAAGCCCGGCAGGCAAGGAACAGAGAATCTTCAGGTTAGAGGCGAGGGGAGAAGAATGCTGTCAATACACTTAGATTTCTTTTTTCACTTTGACCACATAATCTTGTCTTTTCTGAGAGCAGGTGAATAAAGGTACTGAAACCATTTACCTCAGATTGGGACTTGAACCCATGAGCTGGGACTTGAACCCAACCAAAACCCTGCTTGGGACTTGAACCTACATGGCTGTAACTCAAACCCAGTAAAAACCCACGGTACCTGGTTTCAGGACCTAACGAAGCTCAGAAGAAAAAAAAAAATGACCAAAAGAACGAAAGACTTCAGTAATTAAGGGAAATGCAAATTAAAGTCATTTCATACCCATGTGCTTTGTAAAAACTGACAACCACTTTGAAGAACACAATTGCACTCATCTCACACGCTAGTAAAGTAATGCTCAAAATTCTCCAAGCCAGGCTTCAGCAATACATGAACTGCGAAATTCCAGATGTTTAAGCTGGTTTTAGAAAAGGCAGAGGAACCACAAATCAAATTGCCAAATTCCGGTGGATCATCGAAAAAGCGAGAGAGTTCCAGAAAAACATCTATTTCTGCTTTATTGACTATGCCAAAGCCTTTGACTGTGTGGATCACAATAAACTGTGGAAAATTCTGAGAGATGGGAATACCAGACCACCTGACCTGCCTCTTGAGAAACCTGTATGCAGGTCAGGAAGCAACAGTTAGAACTGGACATGGAACAACAGACTGGTTCCAAATAGGAAAAGGAGTACATCAAGGCTGTATATTGTCACCCTGCTTATTTAACTTCTATGCAGAGTACATCATGAGAAATGCTGGGCTGGAAGAAGCACAAGCTGGAATCAAGATTGCCGGGAGAAATATCAGTAACCTCAGATATGCAGATGACACCACCCTTATGGCAGAAAGTGAAGAGGAACTAAAAAGCCTTTTGAGGAAAGTGAAAGTGGAGAGTGAAAAAGTTGGCTTAAAGCTCTACATTCAGAGAACAAAGATCATGGCATCTGGTCCCATCACTTCTTGGGAAATAGATGGGGAAACTGTCAGACTTTATTTTTTTGGGCTCCAAAATCACTGCAGATGATTGCAACTGTGAAATTAAAAGACGCTTACTTCTTGGAAGGAAAGTTATGACCAACCTAGATAGCATATTCAAAAGCAGAGACATTACTTTGCCAACAAAGGTCCGTCTAGTCAAGGCTATGATTTTTCCAGTGGTCATGTATGGATGTGAGAGTTGGACTGTGAAGAAAGCTGAGCACCAAAGAATTGATGCTTTTGAACTGTGGTGTTGGAGAAGACTCTTGCAAGTCCATTGGACTGCAAGGAGATCCAACCAGTCCATTCTAAAGGAGATTAGTCCTGGGTATTCATTGGAAGGACTGATGCTAAAGCTGAAACTCCAGTACTTTGGACACCTCATGCGAAGAGTTGACTCATTGGAAAAGACTGATGCTGGGAGGGGTTGGGGGCAGGAGGAGAACGGGACGACAGAGGATGAGATGGCATCGCCGACTCGATGGACATGAATTTGAGTGAATTCCCGGAGTTGGTGATGGACAGGGATGCCTGGTGTGCTGCAATTCATGGGGTCGCAAAGAGTCAGAGATGACTGAGCGACTGAACTGAAGAGCAAGGTTTAAAATGTTATCCTGTGATACACATCCTACGTGACTGAAACTGAGCACGATGTACAAGGATGTTCCACCAGTGTTGTTAGCAATACAGAATTTGGGAAACGACTATATGCCACAGTTGGAGACAGATAAATGATGGTAGTTCATATAGGTGAATACTATTGCATAGTAGTCAATGAATGGGAGCATCATATACAACAGGAGTTAATCACACAGTAATGAGTGAAAAAGCTGCAGAATAAGATAGCATCTGGTTTAACACATGTATGACAACACTGAAGACTGGCAGGTTTATAGATATGTATAGTAAGAGTATGGCGACCTAGGTGAGAGTGATAAACACAATTCTGGATGCTGACTATAACACAGCAGAGGAAAGGCAATGTGGTCTGGAAGAGTATAATGTTAAGATTTGACAAAATACGTGCTTCAGTTTGGATATTCAGTAATTGTTTTCCATACACTTGAAATAAGTTCACAGAGTGATCAACACCACAAACCTACCTACTTAAAAAGGCAGTTTCAGTGGTGAATTCTAGTGCTCTGTATAGGCCAGATGCCATACCAGGAACTGGGAATCCAAGTTTGAACAATGCACGGTACCTGCCCTCAAGAAGATAATCTTCAATGTCCCTGGTGGTCTAGTGGTTAAGAATCCACCTGCCAATGCAGGGGACATGGGTTCTATCCCTGGTCCGGGAAGATTCCACATGGCTTGGGGCAACTAAGCCCGCACACTCTATAGAGCCTACGTGTTGCAACTCCCTAGAGCCTGTGCTCTGCAACAAGATAAGCCACCACAATGAGAAGCCCATGCACCGCAACTGGAAAGAGCTGGTGCAGTAACGAAGAGCCGGTGCAGCCAAAAAAATAAAGACCATCTCACCGAAGCAGATTTCGGTTGGCTGGAGAAATCTGTTCTTTAATAATGGGTCTGAGATCCTTAAAAGTTACAAGAATGTTACCAGTGACAGGGAAGACAACGGCATACACTCACCACTGCCTTGCCTTCTCTGTCTTTCCTTTAAAGAATGCAGATAACAGGGAGAGAAATCATGAGAATGAATTCAGCATAAAACAGCTGACAATTCCCACACATATACAGGCATTCCTTTTATTATGTTAGAAATATTCTTTAATGAGCTAGCAATTATTTATGTGAAGAAGAGACCAGAAAACAGATTTATGACAGTATTAGCCTTATCCTTGATTAGACATGTAGGAATTTACATACAAAACATTATTGCTTAGAGTAGGTTAGTGAAGATCTAAGAAGCTGTGAACTTGTAAGAGCTCCTTTCTGCTTTTGTGGCTGCTCCAATCAGACTCCAAGACTTAGTTACAAGGATGGAAGAATTCTCCTCTTTTGAACTTAAAGCTTTACAACAGTTCGGATGCTGTAAGAGAAGAAAACAATAAACAAACGTTCAGAATCATTTAACACCACTAAAACTTGAACTTCTTCCTCCGTAAACCCCAAATCATTACCACAGTCTATACTACACAGCTAAAGAGAAAGCTTACCTCTTTCCGGCATGCATCAGATCAAAGGCTTCATTAATTTGGTCAAAAGGCAGACTGTGAGTCACAAACTCATCAACTTTTATCTTTTTGGACATATATTCAGACACCAACTTTGGGACACTTTCTACACTCTTCCATCCTAAAGGAAATCATACATTTATTCATTACTTTTTCCAACAAATCTCTATTGTATGCTTATTACTTAGTAGGTGACAAAGACATCTAAGAGAATGAATGTTTTCATGAATTAAAGAGGAATGAAAATCTTCAAAATCAAACTAGAAAGGAGGAAGAATTTAATACACATCTTTAGTTAAAAAAGCAGATGCCTTTTGAGCACTTTTCTTTTTTCTGTGTTAAGATTTACTAAAATCTCATTAAACCTTAATGGAGATTTTAAAACTATACAGGACAGAACTCTAGAAGTCTCAGAACAAGATTATTTAAGTCCACAACAGCAAAATTTCTATAATCATGAAATTCAAGGAAGAACAAAACTGATGTGATACATGACTTTACTTCTATGCTTTTAATTCCAACAATAAAGATAACATCTCAGAATAAAAAACTAAACTGAAAATCAAAGTAGAAGACCTTTACTTATATGTTAAGATTTTAAACAAAGTCAGATCCTTCAATTTTTCACTTGTATTATTAAAAGGAACAGTAAATGTACAGATAAGCCTTCCCCCTTTTTAAACTAGGGTTTCTTTGGACTGTATCTCAAGCTTCTTTTGTGTGTGTGCTAAGTCGCTTCAGCCGTGTCCAACTCTGCGAACCCATGGACTGCCACCCAGCAGCCTCCTCTGTTCATGGGGTTCTCCAGTCAAGAATACTGGAGTGGGTTGCCATTGCCTTCTCCAGGGGATCTTTCTGACCCTTTTCCAAATCTCCCTCCTTACATCCTCAACAGATTACCTTTTTATTCAAACTGATGCCTTTCCCCGCCCCCCTTATCTCTGGGTAACAGACAACTACAGCTACTGCTATTCCCTACACCAAAGCTTCTATTTACATTGTGAGTCATGTGTTGGCAACACCCATGGGGCCCCAAGGCTCAGCTCTAGAATCTCAGCTGATGCCCCTGAGCTGCATGTGTGGCTCTACGAGTCTGCTCTAATACACTCAAGTGGGGCATACTTGTGTCTAGGGCTTTGAAAAGAGGGTTTAGTCAGCTTGACATTTTCCTTGACAAATTGTGTAGTATAAAGAAGGAAATCTTAGGCCAAACCCCTCATTTTTCACACTTTCCCAATTTTCTGGCCTTGAGAAAAAAATGTGGCATGAGGCAGGGAATGAGACATTTTGTTAGATGCAGGTTATTTAATTTGAAACTCATGCTATGTAATACTTTTTCCTTAGAAGAACTGTAAGGATATAAATATATTTTTAAAAAATCTATTAAAAACTTAAGATTTCCTTCATTCACAATAGTTGGGATATATAAACAAGTTTTGATGTCTTTTCCCTAGCTGAGCAACCCTAAGAAAGAGAAACTGTTTCTTAGCATTCTTCTGGTAGTTGGCAACCCCAGGTAACCACATACTTTTAGGATAACTCAAGAGAAAAATGATCAGTCTTGCAGCTTTTCCATTTTGTTATAAGGCTCTAACTTAAAAGTTTTACTCAGGCTGGTTACTTCTGAAATCAGTACTGTTTAGAGAGAAGCATGATCACATCCAGGGATCACTGCACTCTCTGGGAAAATTTGTAAAAAAAAAAAAATGCCAATAACCTATATAAGTCTACCAGATGACACAAGGTGGCTGGCCTAGTTTATCCAGTATCCAGCTTCTGACCTAGTCCCATCTATTTCATTAATGGAATATTAGTATTTGTTTTCAGTGTATAAAAAGTAGCCTTGTGTTTCAGAAGCTGAGCACCTCCCCAGTCCCCAGGGTTAGTACTCATTGGGATTACAATTCTGCTAAAGGAAATAATAGAAGAAAATGTCCTCATCCATCAAGTTACCTCCAAAGGCAGTGCCTTTCCACGTGCGGCCCGTGACTAGCTGGAATGGACGAGTGGCGATTTCCTCACCAGAGGCAGCTACCCCCACTACCACGCTGGTGCCCCAGCCTTTGTGGCAGGCCTCCAGCGCTGCTCTCTGCAGGCGAACCACAGAAGTCAGTGCATTTTGCTAAGAATACTTACCCAGAAACTTCTAGGGGACAGGGTAGTGGTACAGAGAGCTTTTTTAGAAAAATGGCAACAAAATGATCAAAGTATTTATTAAGTTGTTTCATTTTATTGAACAATTTTAACAAGTACTTTAAAAAGAATTTGCTAACTTGGCTAAATATTAACACAAATTGAAAGAATTTAAAGCTTTGATTTGTTGTCTATTTTAAAAAGTAAGTCTTAACACGAAATTCTAAAGACCTTAATAAGGGCAGCAGCAGAGAAGTAACAGTAATACTTCTGCTGAGTGTCTACTCTGTCAAGTACATACCTACAATACCTATACCTGATTACTATCTGCATTTTACACTTGGGGAAACATGTAGAGAAGTTAAGTAGTTGCTCAAGGTTACTGAGTTACTAAATGGATATGCATCTAATTCCAAAAGCCCATGTTCTCTATAACTGCATCATTTTGCCTTTTCATTTAATGAAATGCACTTTAAGATTTAGCATAGACTGAAAGGCAAAGAAAAGTTTGCCTTCATCTTTCCCTTGTATAGTTCAATAGTTATTTTTCCCTTCTTTCAGCAACCATTCTTATCCGACAATTTAAGACTTCTCCTTCGCAAAACAAAACAATTTTTTATCTTAATAAAGGAAATTACATTTTAAAATGCAGTTACACACACACACAAGCACACGGAATGAAACCAGGCATACTCACCATGATTTTCACATTACCAATACACTCAAAGGAATAGTCGACTCCCCCATCAGTCATCTCAATGAGCACTTCCTGGATCGGTTTACTGAAGTCGTGGGGGTTAATACACTCAGTGGCCCCAAACTCCTTGGCTCTTGCGAATTTATCCTTATTGATGTCCACACCAATGATCCGGGTTGCACCAGCCACCTTACAGCCCATGATAACTGCCAGACCAACTCCTCCCAGGCCAAAGACAGCACAAGTAGAGCCAGGCTCCACCTAACATTAAAGACAGCCTATAAGGTACACATGCTGCGAGAGTCAGCGAAATCATTAGGTTTCTTATAAGTTGGGCCGAGTTCACTATTTCAGCAAAGCTCTGCTGTATGAAGTTAGAAGGTGGAAGCTAAAACCCAGGCTAACACTTACCTTGGCAGCATTCAAAGCAGCACCATAGCCAGTTGAAATGCCACAACCCAGAAGGCAAACTTTATCCAAAGGTGCTAAAGGATCAATTTTAGCAACAGAAATATCAGCCACAACTGTGTATTCAGAAAATGTGCTGGTTCCCATGTAATGTAAAATTGTCTTTCCTTTACAAGTAAATCTGCTAGTGCCATCTGGCATTAATCCTTTTCCTTGAGTGACTCTAAAGAAAAAGAAATCAATTTTTTAAAATGATGACCAGTAAATAGTTAGAAGACTGTGCTAAGACCAAAACTCTGATTTCTAAATTATTCATTAATCAATTTAGCACCTTTCACCAATGCCTGATTAGGAAAACTTTTAAAAGAATTATAATCTTATGAAACTTTTCCAACATTCAGTATCCTTCTAGATTACTTATCAAGGGTACTGAAATAATTTTAACAGGTACAACTTATGGATCACATGACATGATTTTAAAATTCCATCATGTGACCCTATATGCGAGACAGCAAAAGACACACAGATGTACAAAACACTGTTTTGGACTCTGTGAGAGAAGGTGAGGGTGGGATGATTTGAGACGGTAGCGTTGAAATGTGTATATTATCATATGTGAAGGGGATCGCCAGTCCAGGTTCCATGCGTGAAACACCGTGCTCAGAGCTGGTACACTGGGATGACCCTGGGGGATGGGATGGGGAGGGAGGTGGGAGAGAGGTTCTGAATGGGGAACACATGTGCGCCCATGTCTGATTCGTGTTGATGCATGGCAAAAACCATACAATACTTAGCCTCCAATTAAAATAATTTTTTTTTAATTTTTTACTTTACAATACTGTATTGGTTTTGCCATACATTGACATGAATCCACCACAGGTGTACATGAGTTAAATAAGTTAATTTTTTAAAAAAGAAAAAAAGTTCCATCACGAAACTGTGAGCAAATATAACTTCAAAAAGCATTAAGCCAAAACAGCATCCACACAGCAGAGATTACAAGCAACTAAGATGGGGAAACAGTAGAAACAGTGGCTGACTTGATTTTTCTGGGCTCCAAAATCACTGCAGATGGTGATTGCAGCCATGAAATTAAAAGACGCTTACTCCTTGGAAGGAAAGTTATGACCAACCAGGACAGCATATTAAAAAGCAGAGATATTACTTTGCCAACAAAGGTCCGTCTAGTCAAGGCTATGGTTTTTCCAGTGGTCATGTATGGATATGTGAGTTGGACTATAAAGAAAGCTGAGCGCAGAAGAATTGATGCTTTTGAACTGTGGTCTTGGAGAAGACTCTTGAAGGTCCCTTGGACTGCAAGGAGATCCAACCAGTCCATCCTAAAGGAAATCAGTCCTGGGTGTTCACTGGAAGGACTGATGTTGAAGCTGAAACTCCAATACTTTGGCCACCTGATGCGAAGAGCTGACTCACTGGAAAAGACCCTGATGCTGGGAAAGATTGAGGGCAGGAGGAGAAGGGAATGACGGAGGATGAGATGGTTGGATTGCATCACTGACACAATGGACACGGGTTTGGGTGGACTCAGGGTGTTGGTGATGGACAGGGAGGCCTGGCGTGCTGCGGTTCATGGGGTCGCAGAGAATCAGACACGACTGAGTTACTGAACTGAACTGATCAAGATCAGCAGATAAAAGCAGATGTCCAAACTGGTTAATTCAGATTGCTTAGGAGGCCTATTTCAAAAGTGTAATAGTCCCCATGGATTCAAGTTATTTTCTCTCTTGCAATGGCTTCAAAATTATTTTTGATATTCTAAATGGTTGTTCTAACAACTTGCTTAGGAATATGGGCCCTAAAAACAAACACAGTCGATCAGTTCAGTTGCTCAGTCATGTCCAACTCTTTGAGACCCCATGGACTGCAACATGCAAGGCCTCCCTGGCCATCAACAACTCCCGGAGATTACTCAAACTCATGTCCATTGAGTCGGTGGTGCCATCCAACCAACTCATCCTGTTGTCCCCTTCTCCTTCTGCTTTCGATCTTTCCCAGCATCAGGGTCTTTTCAAATGAGTCAGTTCTTCGCATCAGGGGGCCAAAATATTGGAGTTTCACCTTCAGCATCAGTCCTTCCAATGAATATTCAGGACTGATTTCCTTTAGGTTGGACTGCTTGGATCTTTTTGCAGTCCAAGGGACTCTCAAGAGTCTTCTCCAACAACACAGATCAAAAGCACCAATCTTTAGTGCTCACCTTTATAGCCCAACTCTCACATCCATACATTATTACTGGAAAAACCATAGCCCTGACTAGATGGACCTTTTTTGGCAAGTAATGTCTCTGCTTCTTAATATGTTGTCTAGGTTGGTCATAACTTTCCTTCCAAGAAACAAGTGTCTTTTAATTTCATGGCTGCAGTCACCATCTGCAGTGATTTTGGAGCCCCCCAAAATAGTCTCTCAACTGTTTCTCCATCTTGCCATGAAGTGATGGGACCAGATGCCATGATTTTCGTTTTCTGAATGTTGAGCTTTAAGCCAATTTTTTCACTCTCCACTTTCACTTTCATCAAGAGGCTTTTTCGTTCCTCTTCATTTTCTGCTATAAGGGTGGTGTCATCCGCATATCTGAGGTTAGATATTTCTCCTGGCAATCTTGATTCCAGCTTCTGCTTCTTCTAGCCCAGAGTTTCTCATGATGTACTCTGCATAGAAGTTAAATAAGCAGGGTGACAGTATACAGCCTTGATGTACTCTCCTTTTCCTATTTGGAACCAGTCTGTTGTTCCATGTCCAGTTCTAACGGTTGCTTCCTGACCTGCATATAGGTTTCTCAAGAGGTATTCCCATCTTTTTCAGAATTTTCCACAGTTTATTGTGATCCACACAGGCAAAGGCTTTGGATAGTCAACAAAGCAGCAATAGATGTTTTTCTGGAACTCTCTTGCTTTTTCCATGATCCAGCGGATGTTGGCAATTTGGTCTCTGGTTCTGCCTTTTCTAAAATCAGCGTGAACATCTGGAAGTTCACAGTTCACGTATTGCTGAAGCCTGGCTTGGAGAATTTTGAGCATGACTTTACTAGTATGTGAGAAGAATGCAATTGTGTGGTAGTTTGAGCATTCTTTGGCATTGCCTTTCTTTGGGATGGGAATGAAAACTGACCTTTTCCAGTCCTGTGGCCACTGCTGAGGTTTCCAAATTTGCTGGCATATTGAGTGCAGCACTTTCACAGCATCATCTTTCAGGATTTGAAATAGCTCAATAGGAATTCCATCACCTCCACTAGCTTTGTGCGTAGTGATGCTTTCTAAGGCCCACTTGACTTCACTTTCCAGGATGTCTGGCTCTAGGTGAGTGATCACACCATCGTGATTATCTTGGTCGTGAAGATCTTTTTTGTACAGTTCTTCTGTGTATTCTTGCTACCTCTTCTTAATATCGTCTGCTTCTGTTAGGTCCATACCAATTCTGTCCTTTATCGAGCCCATCTTTGCATAAAATGTTCCCTTGGTATCTCTATTTCCTTGAAGAGATCTCTAGTCTTTCCCATTCTGTTGTTTTCCTCTCTTTCTTTGCATTGATCACTGAGGAAGGCTTTCTTATCTCTTCTTGCTCTTCTTTGGTATTCTACATTCAGATGCTTTTATCTTTCTTTTTCTCCTCTGCTTTTTGCTTCTCTTTTCTTCACAGCTATTTGTAAGGCCTCTCGGACAGCCATTTTGCTTTCTTGCATTTCTTTTCCATGGGGATGGTCTTGATCCCTGTCTCCTGTACAATGTCATGAACCTCTGTCCACAGTTCATCAGGCACTCTATCTATCAGATCTATTGCCTTAAATCTATTTCTCACTTCCACTGTATAATCGTAAGGGATTTGATTTAGGTCATACCTGAATGGTCTAGTGGTTTTCCCTACTTTCTTCAATTTAAGTCTGAATTTGGCAATAAGGAGTTCATGACCTGAGCCACAGTCAGCTCTTGGTCTTGCTGTTGTTGACTGTATAGAGCTTCTCCATCTTTGGCTGCAAAGAATATAATCAATCTGATTTCGGTTTTGACCATCTGGTGATGTCTATGTGTAGAGGCGGGTCATGGTAGAGAGTTCTGACAGAATGTGGTCCACTGGACAAGGGAATGGCAAACCACTTCAGTATTCTTGCCTTGAGAACCC